>OOFB01030020.1:0-14919 GCA_900323305.1 Trachyrincus murrayi
CTGGAGAAGGATGTCATAAACAAGGTCTGGGTTCTGTTTTACATCAAGTGTCTGATGGCTACGCAGGGCGACCCTCACAACATCCCTCGCCTTGCCCATTAACCTCCCCATTATCTCTTCAGCCTGCTCATCCACAGGACACTTCTGCTTTCTGAGGTAAGTTTTAGTCATGTCAATCCAGTCCTGAGCTGAGTATTTGTCAGAACTGTCACCTCTGAACATCTGTGGTTCTCTGTCTGACTTTACATTGAATCTGCAATGTGTGAGACTTCTTGTCTAACCACACTTGAATCAGTTTCTGTCTGTGTAGGTGATGAGTTGCTGTGGTGTGCACTACTCATATTAACTACACCGGCAGACATCAACTTGGCTACAATGGACTCGCCAATCTGAGCACCTAACTGTCCAACCATGCCTGTGAGGCGGTGAATAGCAGCATCATCACCACTGCTGCTAGGTGTGGATGTGCGAGGACCCTCCCCTACTAACTGCCCAACAGGAGTACAACCTGGATTCTGACTTAACTCTGTGCCCCTACCGCTGTCAGCTAATAACCGGGAATGCCCCTCCTCCCCACTGTTCACCATATCTCCCACAGCACCACCACCACAACTCTGCCATGCTCCCCACATACCCCTCCCTTTGGGCAGGACTGGACGAGCAAAATATTCTACCACATTACCGTAGCCTGGTTTTTCGGCCATAACTACTTTGCGTTGTGTATTACTAGATATGAAAAGGGTTAGGAAAATTTAAAAAATAATAATCAAATAAAAGGTCAAATTTAAATGAATGTACAACTCACATATGAAAAATAATAGAGACCCCAACACTGTAACAATGTCAACACTGTCCTTAGACTGCCTAACCATATACAAAGACAACTCTAACCACACTTGATCTTGCACACTTGATCTGGACCTCCACGCAGCATCCACGGCGATCGGCGTCGGGCTGATCTAGAAGATCGACGAGTCACGACACCAGTGTAACGGTGGTCAGGTAATCAAAGGACTGACGGACAAAGTAGTGCAGTTTGCCAGTTTATTTGGTTCTGAAATGAAAGACATACAAATATGGATGTCTTTATGAGGACGTTGTGGCAAGTGATGGCCTGTATAACCAAAACAGCAAAATACATTTGTATCTATACATCAGCATACAACAGTTAGCTCGCAAACTTTATAGCTAATCAACTTGTAGCTTAACACTATAAAGAACCTCGTGGTCTGATGAAAAAGACAAACTTTCTACCGGCAAATGAAACTAAACCAAAATGACCGCAATGCATGTTAAATTTACCATTACATGCAATATGTCAAGGTACAGGAACATTAAATTATGTTTTATGTAAAATTAATAATTTATAAAAAATAACTTTGCACAGGTACCTACCAGTACTTAAGCAAACGCCTTCTGCTTAAGTACTGCAACACCGTGGGGCCAAAACACAACAGACCTGCAATACACCACAACACCACAGGTGGCTTCAAAAACACAATTTCCAACCAGGGCTGCTTGATTATGGTGAAACTCATATATTGCATTTCCATATCTGTTACACATACGCACATTTTAGTTAATACATGTAATCTGAAATAATAGCTATTAATCATAAACCAATGTTTAATTTAGACATGCATACATATTTTAAATCCAATCTAATATTCTGACCAATGAGTGTGCCCCTGTACACATTACAATCAGATGTGTCCAAATGGTTATCTGGTGACATGTTCTGCAGAGAATCAGTGTTATCAAGCAATGCTTTCCCCTCTTCTCCTCAAAATCACATTTTCAGTGGACTGAGGATACTTTATTTTTAGGGAAACTGTCCTTTTTTCTATTAGTACAAGTTCAGTAATGCTTATCTATTCCTACTGTTAATTCTGGGTTTCATTCAAATGGAGAAGTTGTAACTGCAGTGTGGAAGATTGTTACACCACTACTTCTAAGTCTTGGCAACCCTGTGACAGACATTCACAATGATGTCCAATGGATCTGTAAAAGTGGCTTTTATCAGCTACTTTTCATTATCTCATCCCCAAATGTTCCTGTATTCAAAAAAAGGAGCCCAGAAAGCACCTTCTGTCATTATCTAAAATGGAGGTATGTGTTAAAGGTGTTAGTGTACTTATTTAAAGCACCATATTTAAAGTTAAAGTGTACTTATTTAAAGCACCATGTTTAAAGATAACAGTTTTACATATAGTAATTTACTGTTCAGTGATCCATAGCTCAATTTAGAAAACTTTACTTTTACTTTATTACTTTATTTGTATTCTAATCATATCTTTATTAATCAATGTCCACATTATCTTCTTGTCTTCTAGTCAGTAAAGCTGCATGTTACTGCAATAAGTTTTTCACTTTGTAATGTGTGGTTGTGAAAAACAATATATTCTGTTGTGTGGAATCTCTCTGTGCATCAAATCGTACCTACAGCAGCTTTAAATTAATACAGGCTAAAAGACTGAGTTGTTACAGAACATCTAACATTGATGTACAATACATTCTAGGTTTTATTTTTCCGATATGTATAATATTGTACGTCTTTATTTGCAATATGTTAGTTTTGTGTCAGGGTTCCCACTATCTACTCCAGCGTGCTATTTTCCTGCGTTACAAGAATTACTTTCGCCACCCCCCCTCTCTCATTCCTTCAACTACTATCAACCAGTGTTCATGCTGTACGTCCATGCTAGTCAAAGGTTATGGCCACGCCCCCACGGAGGCTGGAGGAGGCTCATAGTGTGACAATAATGTGTGTATCCGCTTACAAAATGACCAATCCCTCTCAGTAGGAATATTGCACAGATTATTTTCACACCAGAGTTGTGAAACTAATATCTGATACTTATGGTTGATGCTACAGTGTTTTGAAGACATACTCTGCCTTTAAATTCCGGGGGGGGCGGGTAAGCACGTAATTGGCGAACACAAACTGAGCCAGCAGCATCCACTGCTGCTGGCCCAGCTGCTGCTACTAGTTTTCTTCTGTAGAATATCTCCGTAACAAAACAGGAAACAAGGCGCAACTCCGTCCTTTGCAGTTTCTGCTTTCCGGTCCAGGCTCTGTGCCGTCTCCCCCCATAAATTCTGCTGTAACACATTAGGACTGCTGGATCCCAGATTATGCCACCATGTGATCTAAATTTAACCGAGGTTTCTGATTTTGTCTTTTGCTTGGAATTCAAACTGTTAGTGCTTCGTTCTCAAAATACCCACACTCTTGACAGCATGCTGAAGTCCTCAAACCCATTATAATCACAGTCTCATATCATCTCCTTAACTCCCCAGGTTTTGAGCCAATGGCTTTATTAGTATGTATAAGTGTTTATTGAGGTCAATTTGACACCGTTTGTATGTCAAGATCATAATTTGTTGTGTCTAATAAGAAGATGAAGGGCTTCATAACTCTTTTCAGAGCACCAGACAAAAGAGTGGCTTGAGTGATGGAACCAGAACCAGTTATGAAACCAACAAAGTACTTGACCCATTAGCATCCATGCTTATTTTTATCACCCTTGAGATTCAAACTGAAACTACTGTCGCACACTTTTGTATAAGAGTATATCCAGTGGAACAAAGTGGTATGTCTCAAGCATGAGTAACGGCAATTACTTGAACAATAGAAAACTGTGTGTGTGTGTGTGTGTGTGTGTGTGTGTGTGTGTGTGTGTGTGTGTGTGTGTGTGTGTGTGTGTGTGTGTGTGTGTGTGTGTGTGTGTGTGTGTGTGCGTGCGTGCATGCGTGCGTATACTGTATACATATATCTATTGTATGTGGGGTTTATATGGGGGAAACTAAACTTCAACTTGCAAGACTCAGCCTCCTGCACGACAGAAGTTGAGGGGTTAGTGTCTATCAGATGGCATCAATAGAATGGTTGAACTTCAAATAAATCAGGTCTAATCAGCTGGTGATAGTAAGGTTCTGCTGTTGTATATGCAGGAGGAAGGACTCATTGTGACATACCATTAACATATTTATTGTTGGAATGTATATATTAGGGCTGGCCTGAATACATCATTTCAAGCTTCTGATAATCGCAAGGTTTTGGGAATGAATATTCAAATAGTTCATACAAATGTTTTAAAATGTCTAAATAAATCAAGGGAATATCTGCATTCACAGTGCGCAACTTTCCCTGCTTGAATGACACGAAGCCGGCGGAGACCACTGAAGAATCACGTTTCTTCTGATCTTTTTCATTTCTAAAGAGGTTCAATTCGTTAACACAAATGTGTGATGATGGTTCGCCAGAAAAGAAAAAAAAACACAAAAAAAACAACTACTCATGTTTATTAAAGTGATGGACAACCGATATCCATAATTTACTTCTACTTGTGTTATTAAGGGTTATCAAGGTGTGTGTTAAGCATCAGGACCCATCATCCTGAAAACAGTCCCCAGAACCTTCTGCGAAATGAAATCCCAAGTGTGTGGATAAGGTTCCACTATAGTTTGTTAAAAATAAAAACAAATGTATTACGAACACGAATGCAATACGATGATAAAATAATCCCTGTGCTAAACTGATCTAAGTCCTAAATCCAACAATGTCAACCATGACATGGCAGTGGATAATAGTTTTTTTTCAGCCTTAACAGCCACCGGTGTTAAGTTTGTCAGATCGCTGACAAATAGCTGCAGTAGGAAAGTTACATAGTGCAGGTTTAATGCAACATACGACTATGTAGCTCACATACAAATCACATTCCATTCTTCAGAAAATAAACGCTTATTATATTGATCTGATGATGATTTTTGATCAATAGGATACTTAAGAAGCTTGGAGTTTGCCGACAAGGTTATTGTGAAAATTCTATACAATAACCTTGTGAAGCATTAGTTGTTGTGAAATGAGTACAGTGAAAAGAATATAAAAATAATGCGCAATATATAAATACAAATTCTATTTCATCTTATAAGCATATCAAGACTACAGACCTGAAATTGGTCATTCGGTTGTCAAAAGGATGTTTATTAATGTAACAATGTAACATTTGCCATCAATATTTTGTTTATCTGCACTTTAGGGCAACACACATACACTCACATACTCTCCTGGGTAGTGGGTATATTCTATTCTCTCTCTCTCTCTCTCTCTCTCTCTCTCTCTCTCTCTCTCTCAGGTATATTACCATACAACTGGGTACAAAATTGTCCCCTTGCACTCTTATTGATCTCTACCTTAGTATCTCTCTCTACGATGTCTGTTGGGTATTGTTGGGCTGAAAGTTGCACAATGTGTCATGGTTGAACAAATATTGGTTCCGCTAGTGTCCCTTTAGCCGCATTGTGCTCTGTGTTGTGTTATTTTATTTTGATATAGAGTGAACCATCTACATTAAAAAACGACTAGTGCTATGCCAGGTCTAGAGGCATTAGTCTGTACAGCAGCATGTCAAATGAATAGCTTGTAATTTAATATTTATTTTTCACTTGCCGCCTTGCTGGGGTTTGCCTTTGTTGTAACATACATGGTCATTAAAGTGACAACAGCAATATTTACACTTGCAGTGTTAAGCTGGGTGTGTTAGTGGAACATGTTAATACTGGAACATGCATGCTATGTGTATATTCATGTCATATGATCAAGGTTTTAGGGCTGACCCCTCATAGTCGCGGGGCTCTTGGCCGACTAAGGTTTGTGTTAGTCGACAAAAACACATTTGTGTTATAAGCACATGCTTTCATTGTTATTATAGAATCCCCAGGTTTCATCGTTGTTGAAACTCAAATAGGTTTGTTCGCCAACGTTTACTGGCTGGCCCAGGTAGGTGGAGTTCCCCCCCATTCGACAAGTTTTATCCAAGTGAAACCGTCGGGAGAGCCATCGTTTGGTCAATATTTCTACACAATCGGCAAATTACAAAGTACCCTGCCCTAAACAGCAGCCTAACTAGAACGCAATTGAACCGGATACGTCTCACGTTTCAAAATTTCCCCAATGGATATAACATTTAAATCGCAGTTTAGAAGTTTATCCCGCTAGCTCTACAACAGTAAAAAGCAGGTAAAAAAAAAGCTATATCTCCGCTTATGTTTGATGTTTAATGAGTTTTAGATTTATGTTAATATATAATTACCTATACATTTTACATGGATTCCCAATCTACTTTCTTACCTCTCCATCTTGCATTGACACTCATTATTCCTACGTGTGCAGAAAGAAGAAAACTCCAATGAGCTTCACTATAAATTCACTTGTAAGTTGCCACAGACAAAATATGTTGCTAAAATGTGCAATATTATGTCAACAACATTATTGCGTGTACTCTTTCCAGATCCCTAAAATGTGTTCGTACCTTGAGATGGAATACGTTTAGAATATGTAAACATACTCAAACTTACTGATGATGTCATTCCATATTATGAGCGCCATGTTGTAGTACATCTTCTTGCACAGAGTTAATGAAGCGCAGCCTTTGCTTCAGGTGATTTTCAGCCGTCAAACAGGATGTTGGTGACCAGTCGCACTTCACATCTGATAAACATGTTTGCTCCTGCCACAGAGTGGTTCCCCTGCACTCTCATCCTGACTAATGGTATATGAGTGGTACTTGGGCAGTGTCAATGAAGACCCGCACTGCATTTAAAGGAAAATAGGGTGCTTTTTGTCCCAGTTGAATACCTGATGTGCAGCATTCACCCTGCTGCCCCTGCCCGCCTAAGCACCCAATGTGGGGGTACTCCCCCAGAGACTCACCTTAAAGGAAAACCAAACCCTAGCACAGCTTATTTTAGATGGAAAGTGATGTAGTGGGTTACATAGTAGTGCTATGGGTTGATCTTGGTCCCAATCTGGACCTAAGTGCACAAAGTTCTACAGGAGTTCTACTCTGGGCCAGTGTGTTGCAGCGAGAAGGCTTGCATAACATGCACTGGTTTACACAAAGAAATAAGGTGCTTTGTCACCTTTCACATCTCACTCACTTTTCCAGCTCGCATAATTCCGCTCCCTCGCAACACCAAGTGGCCAGCTCAGGAGCCGCCACTGATATTGAGTCTGTGAAAGACTTCAGCATAACACTGGAGCACTAGGTGGGGGGACCCCCCCTGGTCATCATTTGTGGTGCCCATCCTAACAAAGCACAAGAAGCCGTTCACCGATGGCGGGATGGTGAAGGAAGCGATGACTGCGATGGCTGAAATGTTATTCAGGGACCATAAAAATAAGACAGAAATTATGTCTGCTGATGTACAGCTCGGTGCTAACACAGTGGCAAGGAGAGTCTCTGCGCTTTCTGCAGATGCAATGGGCCAGTTGGAACGGGACATGACTATGTGCAAATGATTTTCAATCCGAAGTGATGAGTCGGTGGACTCAAGTGATGCTGCCCAGTTGGCTGTGTTTGTTCAGATGGTGTTTGATGACTTTTCCACCAAAGAAGAGTTTTTTGACATTGCTTCCTCTGAAAACCATAACCAGAGGAGTTTATCTAACTACTTAACTACTCTTAACTACTTTGTGGAGAAAAAAAAACATGCCAATTGAAAAGCTGGTGGTCTATAACAAGAGACCATGACATCACTGCATCATTCATCAGCAGGCTATATGAGCAAAGGTTAGGGGATTTGGTCAACTGAATCACCTGAACCTACAGTTACATGGCAAACACAAAACCATATGTCATATGGTCAGAGCTGTGAAGGCTTTTAAAGCAAAACTGTCATTTTACCTTCCGCAAGTGAAACATAAAGGACTGCAGCACTTCCACTCAGTTGTAAAGATGTTGGAAAGCCATGAAGGGCCAGTTGATGTTTTGGATGTATGTCATGGTTGAGGACAGGTTCAATGATTGCTGATAAACCTGAGCCCTGTGTGGGATTCATTGCCAACCCCTTCATGGAGATAGACGTACTGTAGGTGAGATTTCAAAGCAGCTGAACTGTTCAATGCCAATCCTATGGAGATGGAGGTTATAAATCTCCAAAACCATGTCCAGCTAAAATCTCAACAACATTCACAACATTTCTGGAGGCTGGTAGACCCAGAAAACTATAAGAACACTCACCAAGCAGCCATGGAAGTATCTTCTTTATTTGGCACTACATACCTTTTCTGAAGCAGCTTTTCTGGATATGAATGTCCTGAAATGTAACTTCAGAACAAGACTGACGGTTGAACATTTAAATGACTCTGTAAGAGTGAACCTAAGTGGATACACTCCAGCATACACCTCTCTTGTGGACTCCATGCAGTGCCAGTCATCTCACTAACTGTAGGAAATAGTGAATGCACTTATTACACACATGGACCATAAAATGATATGGTTTTGATATGTGAAGGGAGGTGGTGTGTGATACATTGATATGTGGATACACAAAATATGTTTAAGGAAAAAAAGTAATAAGTAAGACTTTGATGTGAATTTAAGATGGCTTTGATACAATTGATACATGATACAAAAAGTAGCTTAATTCAGCTGGTTAATTTGAGTGATTTGATACGTGAATAAATGTAAGTAATATAAGACATGAGTAGCTCTCGGCTGAAAAAAGGTTGGACACCCCTGATATGCACGCACGCACGCACGCACACACACACACTTCCACCAACACAAAAACGCCTCCTTGAGCAGCAATTGTGCTTGAAGCAGCATCATTTGCGTCACATGACGATCTTTGTAAACATTGTCTCTTTGAATTGAAGAAATTTACAGACAAAGAGCTGCCAGTCTCATATAATTTATTCCATTTATCTATATCCTTGAGTTGTTTTGCTTGCACTGCCTAAAAAGACCTATGTTGATGCAGGCACAGGCACAATTCCCTTTCGCCAGAGTATCTGGAGAGTACAATATTCAATACATCTACTGCCAAAGAGCTTCCCGTTCATTTATATTGCACATGTATAATATCTGTATGGAGTGTGTATACCATGCAATATATCGGTATCCATCAATTTGCAAACGCACAAAAGCCTGTCGACTGCACGATTCTATTTCTAATGTGTGTCATTATTGGCTCATTTCTTTTTCTTTATATATTTTCTTTATTAAATCAACAGTTTACAAACACTATCCTGCAATACCGACTCAGGCAGAACTAAATAGGCTCAGATTATGTAGGACTACAACTGAATGAATGGGCTGATAAGGCTCCACCTGCTTGCAATGCTCAGATGTATTTATTTTTTGTTATTTATCTGGTAAATTGTATTACGCCGGACCAGTGACATTAATAATTCACCAATGTATTTCACTGGCTCTCAATACATAATATATGTGATCCTGCTGCTCGTCTAAAATGCACTTTCTGACTTAACCAGAGTTCATCTGATCATCTTTTAAACAGTAAGTTATAACACACATCTGTGGTCTTCTGAAGCTGGCATGTTGGGCTTAGGATTTATAGTCGCTATGACCATGACCTTCAAATGGAATATGCAGGACTGCATTGTTTTCCTTTATTCAAGATTCAAGATGTTTATTTGTCACATACATACACGGGGTGTGCAGTGAAATGAAAAGGTGGCAATGCTCAACAGAAATGTGCAAAGGGCAACAAGTTTACACTATTTACATTATAAAAATGCAATATCTACTGGTATCCAGAACTGTAGCACAACAGGAGCAACAAAAAACTAAAGCAACAAAATCCCTGCAATGAAGGTCAGCGGCTTACGAAAGGTTACCATGGGTGACTATTCAGCAACTTCCTAAAAACCTAAATCACTTGAATAATGTAATTTGTGTTTAAATAATGTAAATGCTGAAGGATGAAATATTTAGTTTTTCATATATTGATTTTATATATAAATATTTTTCATTCTATGGTGATGAGCTATATAAATCTACAACTGTATATATTTATACATTTAATAAACATAATAAACTGTATGGATTTGTTTCCCTTTCTCCTAGCACCACTTTCAATGAATGCATGTAATATTCCATGACATTACATATTACATTTGACAACATACATGCTCACATGATATTTGTATCAACATTTAGAATCCCCATAGAAATTATGTTCATTAGTCACATTTTGTAATCTTTTTTTTTTATTTTTTTTATGGTGACTGAGCATTTTGGTTAGTAAGAAATTCAATATGCCCTTCCTAATTAAATGTGTAACTCGACGGAGATGATGAGAGAACATGGAGCAGCATGACCACCATCATTTACATGTGTGCATATGTATGTGCATGCACATAATTTTACAGACATTGCTAATTTCATTGTATCAGTGACAGGCATTTCTGAAACCCCAGAGGCACACCAAATTAAATCCTTTAATTTATTCATTTGATGCGCTGTGATTTTAATAAATTTACTTTCAGTTGCTGCGCCCTCAAAGAATGCATTCAAGACGGGGAGGGAAAAGAAATTTAAATTAATTGGCAATTTTGTATGCAGATGTGAGCAGATCCCTAGATATGAGCTTGTGCTTCTAGTCCTTTGTGTGTATGGGCTGTTCTTAGCCTTATTATGTTGAAGATTGTTTTATCCCTCTCCAACCTGATGAACCAGCAAAACGACCTAATAGTCCGATTTCCAGTTACCTCTAACGTGTTACGTTTCAAGGCAAACAACATACATTTATGTTTCCAAAACAACCTTTTTACGTCCATGAGTTATGTACTATTAAGTAGTTACGCACCCAGTTACGCAGGAATGTCGAGCTGTTGTGAATTTGTGTATATTTTTGTTAAAAAAACAATTACAACGTGAATTTAACGAATTTTATAAATCAGTTTCGCTTTATAGTCACTATATAAAAAATTAAGTTGCCGATTTGTTTTAGTACACATTTAAGCTATATTAAAGGAATGTGCCGGCTCCGGCCGGTTCCAATACAAAATCAAGCACACACTTAATTCTGATGTGGGGGAATATAATTATATCTACATGGAAAATTATTTGGAGGCCACCAAAATGATTTCACAGAACACCAAATGAAAATATCGACCTCCAAAAATAGAATCATCTAGAAAACAGCAAATATAATATGAATACATTTCGCCACCAGTTTCCGGTCAGCTGACCTGTATCCGTTATATGGCTGCTTGTCTATCCTGTTAAATTTGTGTAACTTTATTGATGGCCAAATGTATGGTAAATGTACAACAAAACACGTTAGAAATCAGAAAAAAGCTATCAAAACTATCAATATATGTATCACTTTGAAGTCTTTATTTAAACCCCTCGCTTTTTTATTTTTGTATATATTTTCCTTCTGTTTTTCCTGTTCTCTTACCATATATGTACTGTCTATTCAATTGTAATTATGTTAATGTTAATGTCTTTTTTAAGCCTTAAGGTGGTGGACCAGAAGATAAATAGATGCAAAGAACCATTGGACATTTCCTCCATGCGTATTAGTGTGTGTAGTGTTTTTCATTTGAGCGGTTACACAAGGAAATGCCTACATTGTTAGGAGATAAGGTAGGATATAATAGTAATGGCAACAATGACATTCACCTTTTTAATGATATCATTATATGAAAGAACGATTAATAACGAATCACGCAGTTGAGAACTCTAGGCCTACTCTGTGCATATGGCGATGTGTGTCTGACACGAACACACACAATTAGTTCGTTTTGTAGGCTATATTGTAAAATTTTCACATATTCGCTTGAGGGACAAGTCAACACTGGTATAATTATATGAATGAACGAATAATAATGAATCAAGCAGTTGAGAACTCTACTCTGTGCGCATGGCGACGTGTGCCCAACACAACAGCACAGACACTTATTGTATTTTGTTTTATGTTATAGCCTATCGTAAAATTTTATTGATTCGTTTAAGAGACATTTCATATATTTTGTTTGTTTCAGACAGACACACACAATTATATCCGCGATGAAGAATTCAGTGTCCTTCGCTGTCCTTTTTCAACAAGCTATTTAGTTTTGCAAGCGAATGCAAGCGCTTCTATCTAAACCTTAATTAATTTAATTAGGCCTATATAGTTATAGGAACAAACAAATAATAACAAATCAAGCAGTTGAGAACTCTTGCGTCTTTTTTATCTCACATGGGTGGGGGCTTTTTTTCTTCTTTGTAACATAACGGTAAAGTACAATATTACACATTTTGGAAAAATGGGACCTGGGGTGCGTTGTACATTACCAATAGATGTTTTATAACGACGTCAAAGTGCTTGAGGTTGTATTACTTAAATTGTTACCTTTGACCTGTTTGTTGCTACTACTGTTCAAATGTGACATGATTTGGAAAATTAAAAGTTGTGACCATGAATCCATAAGTTGTT
Organism: Trachyrincus murrayi; assembly: GCA_900323305.1. Taxonomy (NCBI): domain Eukaryota; kingdom Metazoa; phylum Chordata; class Actinopteri; order Gadiformes; family Macrouridae; genus Trachyrincus; species Trachyrincus murrayi. The sequence goes on from OOFB01030020.1 coordinate 12,238, forward strand.
CTGACAATACTTTCAGAGATAGTAGTAGTAGTAGTAGTAGACATAGTAGTAGTTAGGCTCGGCATCATGCCAGAGGCTGTTCACCTTGGAGAGCTGCTGCAGGTATGGCCTGATGTGAGATTTACACCTTCTCACCCTTAGCTTCTATTGCCTTCACTTGATCAGACCGACTTCTGATGTCTTCCAGCCATGTCCAGGGAAATGTTTCTTGCACTGGTTGTCTGTCTATCAATCCAAATCATTTTTGCTCTGAAACCATTCATACTATTGATTGGATGTGATTTGCTGTTGATAAATATGCAACCTTTTTAATTGCATATCTCTACTTTCTGTTTATGAATTCCATTTTAAATGATAAGTTCAACAGTAAATACAACTGTTTTGTTTGAGTTATTTTTAACAACATGTCAGACTTGCATCCTTGTCATAAACTCTATACACCATATGTTTGTCAGAGCAAAATAAATGTATATACATAGCACATTCATTTATTCTAGAGTTGATAAACTTGGATACTTTTCTTGGTATATTCCAAGTTTATTTTGATGTAATCTGATGTTGGTATTCACAATGTGTTTAATGCCGTCGTTCAAAGTTGTCTTTTTTTCAGTGGGAAAATGTATGATACCTAGATCTCATATCACACCCAGAAATTGAATTAAGATTAAAGTAATCTCCCTATAAGTTTCAGTAATGATTATTCCTCCAAGCAATCCAAGCTTACTATTCAGCTAAATAAGGGTTATAGCTGCACCAGCCCTTCCCAACTCTATAAATCTTAATTTATCCCACACTTCATGTCCCGTGTGGAATGAAATAAGGGTTTAACATCCATATATTGCAACTATTTCCATCTTTCCTTCGTGGTAACTCTGAGTTATCATGTAGCACAATGGGGGAAGTTATATAATGTTGGCCTTCCTCTGTGTATACTGTGCACATTGAAACCTGGGAAGAGAATATGTGGGTCATTTTCAATTCTCCATCAGTCCTAGATGTTGCTGGATACAGCGGAACTCACAATATATATTAATTTGAATGCTTTGTTTACCTGCATATTGTCACACCTAATTTGCACAAAGACCAATCACAATCCTTGCCAAATATCTAATGGGGGGGGGGGGGTAATTGTCACTTGTCAATTCATGCAGATTTTTCAATAACTGATATACAATATATAATATTCTTGTTGATTCATTCAATAATTGATTCATTGATTCCAAATGCAAAAACAAATTGCATATTGGCCATGGCTATTAGATATGGCATATACAGGGCTGATTTGATGGACTAATTGTGACAACACTAATTGATGGTAAACCAACTATAATGTCTTGATTCTTCCAGTATGATTTATGTATTCAATTCAGATGGAAAGTGGTGATGTGATTATCTTGCTCCATCTGTCTGTCCAATTCTTTCCGTCTCTGAAAGATTTTATGTGTGTGTGCATGTGCGTGTGTGGTTTTTACTATGCGTATCAGTGTTTTGCCACATGGCTTTGAAGAGAAGAGGGGGAAGCATGCAAAGGAGAATATAATAGGAGCATGTACATCATAACTCCCATCATTTACTTTAATATCATAATCCAACAAGATAAACTACCACACACGTTTTTGTGATTCATATTGTAAATCAGTCCTTGTCTGGCCTGTGCTAACATGGCATGAGAATACAGGAATGCGGCCCTTTAACTGGGTGGTGACAACATAATTGACATTATTTGTTTTAATGGCATGATGGTTCAAAGTGTGATCTTGAAGCTGCAGACCAAGTCTCCCTGTGAGATAATAATATTAATAAACTATTTGTATAGCACCTTTCATACAAGAAATGCAGCGCAAAGTGCTTAACAACAAAGAAATGACATGCACTTCAGTGCTTTACATGAAAAAGAACATAAAAACATTAAAAATATTAATGTGACATAAGATGGAAAATAAAACCAAAAAGCGAGAATAGAATACATAAAATGGAAGAATAAAACAGAATAAAAACAAAGTCAACAAAAAACAGTAAAAATTGAGTGCAGAAATCAAGTAAAATACAACATTTTAAAAGAAGGGCAATAGTTAAGAGATAAGTTTTTAGCTTTGTATTAAAAATATTTAGCGAGCTGGCTTCCCTGATATCTACAAGTAGTGTGTTCCATAGTTTAGGGGCGTAATTGACAAAGGCTGCATCCCTGATTTTCTTTCGGCTGTTGCTGGGAACCTCCAATAAACCAGCAGCAGATGAGCACAATGTTCGTGAAGGCAAATAGTTAACAAGGGAGTTAGCCATGTAGCTTGGCCCTAGCCCATTAAGGGCTTTGTATACAAGGAGGAGAACCTTGAAATCAATTCTAAATGTTACAGGAAGCCAGTGCAAGGCAGCTAAAACTGGACTAATGTGCTCTCTCCTCTTGGTTCTGGTTAATAGCCGAGCTGCAGAGTTTTGAATGAGCTGAAGTCTCTCAGTGGTTTTCTTTGGGAGGCCAGTAAAAAGTGCAGTACAGTTATCAAGTCTGCTTGAAATGAAGGCATGAATCAGTTTTTCTGCATCTTTTTGATTTATAAATGGCCGTACTTTAGCTATAATGTTAATAATGTTGTTTTATATATATATATATATATATATATATAAAATGATGAACAACAGGTGAACATTCAATTTGAGGAAGAGGAAAAAATACTTACCTGA
>OOFB01030021.1:0-11364 GCA_900323305.1 Trachyrincus murrayi
TACGGTCGGAGCTTAACCACCTCCACGCTACAGCGGTGGAGCACCTGAAGCAGATCCACCTAAAAGCAAACACAGTAGCCAAGAAGGAGTTGGAGAACGCCCTGCACCACAGCCATGAGCAGGTATACTATACTACTACTATACTACTACTTACTACTACTACTATACTACTTCTACAACTACTACTATACTACTACGTATTATTACTATACTACTACTTACTACTACTATACTAATACTACTTTATTAATACTTACTACTACTTACTACTACTATACTACTACTATACTACTACTACTACTTACTACTACTATACTACTACTACTATATTACTACTACTGTATTACTACTTAATAATACTTACTACTACTTACTACTACTATACTACTACTACTACTTACTACTACTATACTACTTCTACTATATTACTACATACTACTTACTACTACTATACTACTACTACTACTTACTACTATACTACTACTACTATACTACTACTCATGCTACTACTATGCTGTTTTAGGAGGGGGAGGGGGGGAAGAAGGACGCTGGGGCCATCAGGTGGACATTGCGCCGCATGACACACAGGATCCTAACCCTGACCACACAGGATGCTAACCCTAACCCTTAACCCTAACCTAACATAACCCAACCCAACCTAACCCTAACCACACAGGATGCTAACCCTAACCACACAGGATGCTAACCCTAACCACACAGGATGCTAATCCTAACTTAACCCTAACCACACAGGATGCTAACCCTAACCCTAACCACACAGGATGCTGCCTCATTCATGCCTGTCTGTCCCTAACCCTAACCGTGATTCACGTCTGCCTGTCCCTAACCCTAACCCTAATTCTCATCTGTCTGTCCCTAACCCTGTCCCTGTCCCTAACCCTAACACTGTCCCTGTCCCTGTAGGAGCAAGAGCTTCTGGGCCGCATCTCGGACCTGCAGGTGGACGTGTGTAGCCGTAGCAACCGCATCACGGACCTGGACCACGAGATCCACTCCCTGAACCAGACCATCGACACGTTGACCCGGGAGCTGGAGCACAAGGGCAAGGAGGTGCTGCGGGTCCGGAGCGAGACCAACCACCAGATCAGGTGTGTGTGTGTGTGTGTCATTGTATATTTACATGAAGTTGTTTAGCAGACTCTTTCTGACTTACAAGTGAGGCTGCCTGTCTGTCAGACAACTAGACACACGGCCAACACAACTCTGCCAGAAACGGTAGTCTCCGTCTGCTCTTCATTACCAACAACCCAAACTAAAAATAATTTGCTTTCCAGGTTTGTGTATTCTGGAACATTTTTAATTGAGCAATATTACACGAGAGGGCGTGCTTTACCATCACTACTGGCAAAATAGTGATGCAGTTATAACAAGGGTTAGGGCGAGGGTTAGGTTAAGGTTAGGGTTCCGCAAACAAGCATCACTGAAGTAAAGCACGTTTAATATTGCCATTACACCACGGCTACCAACTAAATACAATATATAACTCACATTGGGTCTGACTACTACCCGGAAAACAATCAGTCACGTCTGTAGACTCCTATGCAACACAAACGGTAGTTTATTACTCCAGCCAGTAGGTGGAACCTTAGGGGCCTTTCACACCTGAGCTGGTCCGTTTTAATGGAACCCTGGAGTGTTTCCCCTGATAGTCCGGTTTGTTTGGGGTGGTGTGAACAGTCATTCAAACTCTGGTGCAGACCAAATAAACGAACTCCGCTTCAAAGTGAACTCTGGTTTGGTTCGCTTTAGGTGTGAACGTGATCCGACCCAACTATAGGAAGCGAACCAAAAAACAATGCATCGTGAACTTTTCCTAGATTTAAATGAGTCGCGGTCAGACGTGGTGCAATCAGGAGGTGACAAATATATAAAGCAATTGTTTGTGGTCACTCACAAAAACACAGATTTATTCAGTGACCGAATGGTTATTTTTAATTTGTAGGAACACCAAAGCAAAATAAAAAACCCAAGACTGCACAAAGTTGCTCCACTATTATTGTGAGTTTCCCTCAGTTGTTCTGCCCAATAGACAAGCAAACCTAGCAACGCTTTCAAGCCCCTGTTGTCTGTCTGTCTGGACTCTGGTCTGTCATAGAGGACTCTGGTCTGTCTGTCTGGTCTATGACTGCATGTCATGTTATATCATTATAGCTTCCTGTGCAATTATTCTCCTACACAGCTTAATATGTCTTTCCCACCTCTCTCTCCCTGTGTGTGTCTATGTCTCTCTCTCCCTGTGTGTGTCTGTCTCTCTCTCCCTGTGTGTCTGTCTCTCTCCCTGTGTGTGTCTGTGTCTCTCCCTGTGTGTGTCTGTGTCTCTCCTTGTGTGTGTCTGTGTCTCTCTCTCCCTGTGTGGGTCTATCTCTCTCTCTCTATCTCTCTCTCCCTGTGTGTGTCTGTCTCTCTCTCTCCCTGTGTCTGTCTATGTCTCTCTCTCCCTGTGTGTGTCTATGTCTGTGTGTGTCTATGTCTCTCTCTCTCCCTGTGTGTATGTGTCTCTGTCTGCCAGGGCCCATGAGCAGGACCTGGGTAAGAGACATGAGAGAGAGCTAGGGGAGCTGAGTGTGGTCCACCACCGGGAGACCTACATCATGCTGGCTGACTTCAACAAGGCCCAGGAGGTCCTGAAGGACAAGATCTCTGCTCTGCAGATACTGTACGCTGGCTTACATTCAATATATATAGTAGGGTTGGGCCATATCCATTTTTTAAAACAGTTAAAACCTCTCCCCAAAACATCAAGGTTTACGGTTCAACCGTAAAAAAAGCAACTCGTATAAGAGAGCGCATCTTATAGCATCTGTTTCCAACGTGAGCTGCTACGCTCTCTTCTGCCACAGGGTGGAAGCAATCGTCTGCCAATCACTTTTTTCCCCATTCTTGTTTCATACATAATAAGCTCATTAACAAATCAATCCAGTATAAGGCTACTAGGCATGTTTGAGTAATAGACTAGCGATGAATTATGACCTTCATAAGCTTGCTATTCATAGCTTTGTGTTAGTAGACTAGGCTAGGCCTATGAGCTGAAAGGAATTATTAAATCAGCATTATATCTGTTGCCTCAAACGGGGTGATTTTGACAAGCAGTTTCACCGGGAGATGGAGCAACGTAGCCAGCTGGAAATAGCATCGTATTTCATGTTTTTTCTCCATATTCTGCATGTGTGCCGATATAATTTGAGAATTTTACCTTACTCATTCACGCTCATCTTACCTGCTTTTTAAGGTCGTGGAGTAAGAAAGCAATCGGCCCGCACTTTATACCTCGCTTTCATCAATATTTATATAGCCTAAGCTTTGCACATATATCGACCATGAAGCCATAAAGGTAGGGCTAATTTGGGGGAAAAGAAAAAACGGGGAATTCGATCAGGCATTCAATTGAGGATTTAAATTCAACAAATGGAATTCAATATATGCTAAAGGTCATTCATTAATTTGAGAGAAATTCCAATAATTGTGAAAAAAATTATAACGAGAGACATATTTTGAGACGGTATTAATATGGACACGTCATCATTTTATACAACCGTGATATAACGTTCTATCGGAAAATCACCCAACCTTTGTATCTATATAGATATAGATATATATATGATGAGCAGATGATTTAATGCATTATGATGCATTATGGCTTGGTGAAACACTGCCACCTAGGCGTCTCATGTCGTTAGGGCAGGCCAACATGTTTATTACAGTTACAGTAACAAGAGATGACTAGTGATGGGAAGTGAATTAGATATTTCTATATATAAATATAAAGATATGATATACTCTAAATAGTGTCTGCCTCTCTGTTTTTAATCTGTATGCTGTTTGTCTGTCCGACTTTCTTTCTGCCGATCTGTCTGTATGCCTGACTCTACCTAAGCAAAAGCCAATGTCGTTTTTCTAATAGCTTGTGTCTGTGTGCATGTGTCTGTGTGCGTGTGTCTGTGTGCGTGTGCGTCTGTGTCTGACTGTATGTGTATGTGTCTGTGTTCAGGCTGGAGGGAACGGAGGAGAAGTTCCGGAACCGGGAGAGTCGCCCGGAGGACCTGGCGGCCATCGCGGAGCTGCGTGCGATGGTGACGGAGCGCGAGACGCTGGTGAAGAAGCTAGTGGTGCGTAGAGACACGGCCGGACGCAGGCAGAGGTGGGACGGTTACACTGCTGAATGAGAGGCTTGTCTAACCAGGGAATCAGGTGGGACGGTTACACTGCTGAATGAGAGGCCTGACTAACTGGGGAATCAGACAGCTAGCCGAGCTAGCACAGCTAGCTGCCCCCTGTTCAGGAAGTAACCTCCCCCCTCTCTCTCTTACTCTCTCTCCCCCCCTCTCTCTCCATTTAAATTCACTTTGCTTTCTCTGTCTCTCTCTCTCTCTCTCTCTCTCTCTCTCTCTCTCTCTCTCTCTGTGTACACACAGTGTCTATGTCTCTCACCACACAGTGCCGACGGCCCAGCGGTTGTGGGTTGGGTGGTTTTGGTCTCATTTGACTCCGTAATATGTTTGTAAACATAATAGACGATAATAACCCATAACTGGTATAATAGTTTGATATTTATTAGAGATTTATTTGAGATTTAGTGATCTGGTCAAGACACGTCAGGTTGGAATGCTAACTTTTTTCTATAAAGCTTTTCATTTTTATTATATATTATTTATTCACAAAGTGAAGGAAACCGTTTTTATCATCCACACGCTTTGCTACACCTGCGTACCTGATCAAACGTTTACAGTTTTCAATATGACCAATCACAACGGGAAACACCTTCATGACATCATCAACCATTGACTGATTGACGTAAGGCATACTTTACATGGATTAGTCACATCTAACAAAAATAGTTTTAAAAAGTTGTTATTGTAATTCCTACATTACCCCACATATGGCCACATCAAATGTTTTTATTAAATTAATCTGTAGTCTAATCCTTAAACAATTTTGTCGTCATTTTCCATCTTTCCAGGAGCTTGTCCCTGGGTCTTTTTTTTATATTTTATTTGTTTTTATTAAATGATTGGGGTTATGTATGCTGGATCTCGAGAAAACTAAATGAATACTAAGGCTGAAAGTTATGACGCAAATAAGTCTGAAAATAATACCGTCTGTCTGGCCAAGTTTACTGGTACTGGAGAGGAAGTGTGGCGTTAACGTCTTCCTAACCCTAACCCTTATGTTACTTTACACTTAGAAGCGGCGTTTGCATCCACTGTCATTGTTTCTTACCTGGTAAACCTTTTCAAGTCGGATTAAAAAAAGTATTGTGCCATCAATTATGTTTCACAGAAATTTGGTTGAGCCATAAACAGTTTTTTTCATTTGAAATAACGTTCATGATTCATTGCTATGCATCACAGGTCAAAACTATATGATGGCAATTTGTTAGTTGTGATTTTTCTTTTAAATGTGTGTGAATAAGTGCCACAACGGGTAGGGTTAGGGTGACAAAGACAAGCTTTGTCTTTCAGAAAAACAAAATGCACGGATGTAACTATTTTGACCAGTTGTTTATATATGCAAAACACTGTTATTTTTATATTTAAAAGCAAATCCTATGTATTCATGTTTTAACAAATATTGTCAGATTTTTATGAATTGGGACAACTTGTCTAAAAAAAGTTCTCATTAAAACACATGCTGAAACTCTATTTGCCTTTATGACATCATTATTTCAGGGCTATGTATTTTACGATATTGAATGTATTTTATTTCTTATTGCAATATGATATAACTACCAACAAAGCAGTCATATCCCTCTCCACATATGGTGATATTCTCAATAGAACAAATTATCTTACTAGAATTAGTTTTAGTATTTCCAATAAGGCCAAGGTGTACTGTTAGGTGTGTGTACTAACTAATTAGCTCCAAGCTGACAATCTCACGATGATAGCTGTCTGGCATTGAGACAGCAAAAGTATGCTTTATCTTAAGGTTAGCTAACCACCATTCTACTCAAATCAAAATCTTAACAGCGTAATGCTGCCTAATATTCTATCCCCTGGCTTCCATAAAAACTATGACTCCTCCAAGTTATTAAATTAATACTTTCTAGTGTGTTTCCTTTGTCTATAAACCATTGTGGAGATTTAAAGTTTGCACATACAAATATTAGCTCTGCCACTTTTGCATTTTCAAATCAAATTAGCAATGATATCAGACTATTACTTGATTTTGTTGTGCCTACTTCCATTTTGAGCTAACTAAGCATAGCAATGAAGAAGAGGTATTGCATGCCTAGCCCTCAACAAGATCATCAGCCATCTAAATATGTTTCTTAGTTCATTCAAACATTTTATATAATACTTTAAAAATAGAGCATTGTAGATGATAAACACACATGTCTGGTAGTACAATTTAGTTTGTTCCTTGTGCATGCAAAGTGCTCATTGTTGAGATTTGTGTAAGCTTGAAAAAGGCTTGAAGTTGTTACTGGTGAGCAAACAAAAAATTAAAAAATTAAAAAGTTGCCTAAAAACACACTGTTTTCTGCTAGGACGACAAGAAGTTCTACCAGTTGGAGTTGGTGAACAGAGAAACAGGCTTCAACAAAGTGTTTAACTCCAGCGCCAACGTTGGTGTGATCAACCCTCTCGTCAAGGTGAGCCTCTCTGTTGTCTCTCGATGCCGTGGGCTCTAGTCTAGATGTGAGGTAGGTGTAGGTGACTGTCTCAACCTTGAGAACCTGAGACATTTACTGTCTACAGTAGTAGACCATAACCTGAACACTAGGTGATAGGTGATGTGTGAGAGCTGGGAATACCCTGTTTCACCACCAGGTGTAATGTTGACTAGCCAGATCAGCATGTAGCAGGTTGTGCTTCATTAAACATCAGAACACAACTTTGTGATGCAGCATGAATAAACTGATAAATACTTAAGACACATAAAGCTCTTGGTAGCAAGTAGGTGCCAGAACAGGCCAGTATACGTCACAGTAAACTATGGTTGGTTGGTATTATGTGATGTCATCATGAAGGTAGCAGAAAGATCTATTTAAATCTATGAATAACAACAATCCATTGCTATGGAAACACTACTCCATGTTGCAGTTGAGCCAATGAACTGACTGATGCTGATCATTTGTCATCTGTGTCTGGGGCGTGGCATGTTGCACTGTCCCCTGACCTGCTACTCACAGCTCATTTGTCAGCAGGCACTGTGGATGCTCCACAAGCAGCATCATTTTTCAATATGAAGAATCTTGACCGGAGGGAGCTGACACGTTGAGAGTGAAGTTAACGTTAGGTTAGTCAAGTTAACGTTAGGTTAGTTAAGTTAACGTTGGGGTCAGTTAACGTTAGGTTAGTTAAGTTAACGTTGGGTCAGTTAACGTTAGGTTAGTTAAGATAAAGTTGGGTTAGTCAACATTCGGCTTTGAGGGCTTGGGGCGTGGCCATGATCTCCGTACAGCTGCCGAGGCATGGCCTCGTTCGTAGAGGAGACGGCCTGGTAGTCACTGTTAACCCGGCCGATTTGGTCTGTTCTGGCAGCGGGGAGCCCAGATATGGCCGATGCATCTAGGTTTCAGCCTCAGCGATAGCTACATACTGAAATGTTCACCAAAGTATTGGCTATAACTCTGTGAAGGTTTCTTTTTTTCGGTTTGGGACATTTAGGGGAACATCAGCACTGCTGATTAGCCTGATTGATGCTAGTTTTCACCAACTTATTTGTTACTTGACGGCCCTGCTGAGTTTAACACCGTATGATAATGTCCGAAAGCGAGGATGTACAAAATCGAAATCCAGCACCAAAAAACTGCCATTGAGTGTTCTAGAATGCACCACTGGCTAAGCAAAATTAGCCACGACTAACATTAGTGTTGCCAGGCTAGCTCTCCCAGCCGAGTCACCAGCTCTCTAATCACGAAGGGGCAGTCGAAATTTGATCCACGTCACTACTCAGAGACCTTACACTCCCCTTTTGCCAGTCGTGGATCAGCGTGTACGCGAGGAAGTGCAGTCCTCCCAATGCACGTAGAGAGCTTAGCAATGCATGGCCATACCCTGTGGAGGTGCATGTCAAGTAATCGCTGATTTGTCGAACAGGGAACGGCCGTAGTGTTTTGTTTTTGGCAGCCAGACACGAGAATAAAATGAATGCACCCGGCGAAATCAAAACACTGTATTGTCATTGCTTCCTTGTGACCGCTGCTTTTGATAGAATTTGTTCTTTGTGGTAGCTGTATGTTCCATTGTCCAGACTACCCTCTCAATGTACGCAGATAGTAGATGTATGATGTCAGCATGTAGACCTACTATGTGTCTATATTAAGTTGTTCTTCTTGCTTCTTCTGTACAAAATTATGACACGGTCATGCACATGGACATAATTAGCATCCCAATTCAGTTAGTTTTTATTTTCTCCAAAAAGGCTATATTCAGCATGTGACATTCTACAATGTATTCTAGCAATTAAAATAAAGTTACATTTTCTCAATTTGTGAAAGTTAAAGTGGGTCTGTCACACACACCGCTTGTGTGTTCACTCAACTTTGCAGTTGTTTGACAGCCAGCAAAAAATTCCCTTGACCAAATGGGAATGATGTAGTCAACAACCTGGTCCATGACTTTGTTTCCTATAGGGTGTTGAACCGGAGCAAATTCCACTGACAAAGCACCCTTTACTAAGATCTAAACACCACACGGCGGACAAAAAAGGGCAAAAAACTCAGAAATACATAAATTATTTCATAGTGCATTCGCATAAACATTCGCCGGAAATGTGACGCTAGCACGATAGCGATGTTGTATGCGCTGACAGTCGACAGAGCTCAAGGCCCAGCAGCAGGGGGTCGGGGACTAAGCTAGCAAAGGGTCCTTATCGTCTGCTGGAGGCAGCGGCTGCTTGAGTTCCACTGTTTCCTAGGCCTCCTTAGAGCACTGTGTGAATCAGACACGATCAACCCAAAACTGTTTTAGTTAAGCGTCTTGGACAAGCCCCAAGACCACTTTATTGGGGTCAGGAAACAGGAAAACAAAAATCACCAAATACTGATTACTATTTACTTATTTTGGCAAATGCTGAAATGTGTTTTTGTTATTTTAGATGCATGTCATTAAAATGCATTTGTATAGTGTGTAAAATTCATAGTGATTACAAGCTAGCCCTCTTTTACATAAGAGATAGATACAGGAAAAGCTTCATTTAAATATTCTTTAAATATGCAGTATTTTTGTTTCTCCTTCTCTTAGCCTTCCTGAAGCTAGCGCCAGTTCCTCAACAACTGACCAATCAGGGAAGGAGCCTGGAAAAAATGAAGAAATCTCAGTAAAACAGGAAGAAGCACTTCTCCCAATACTTCAGAAAATGCAAGTGTTCGGACAGAGAGCTACTTTAAAGAGTGGCTATGACCTTACGGGACATAATTCCAAAGTTAGCTTACTTTCAGATTGATTAGCATGCTAGAATGTGTGTGCTATGTTGGAAGCAGACAAAACTTTCTAAAACAAATAATCAAAACTGTGTTGGTTAAGGTCATCAGCTGCCAGTCGTATGGGTCGTAATGCTAACAGTGACACACGGAGAACAACGTTCTTTATCCCAATGCGTTCATCATGTAAATACTGTACACACAACGTCAGAAAAAAGATTGTGTGTAAGAAGCACTCAGTTCCTCTCTTCAGACACTGTCAGAGAAGTTGAATGGACGGCCTCTCGTGTTTTTACTCTATTATGTACAATGTAACAGCACTACTGTTTTGGTATTGTCTGGGGTTTAGTTTCCCAGATGACCAAAGACATCTGGTGAAAGACTTCTAATCGGCGACACTACATTAGCATATTTTTACACTGTGAGAAGTCTTTCACGATAATTCTCTGTTTAGACAGGACCCTTCGTTGTAGCATGTGAAGATAAGTCTCTGTTTAGACAGGACCCTTCATTGTAGCATGTGAAGAGAGAAAAACATCACTCTGCTGTCACTCAGTTTAATGTTCCTCTTTTAGTTTCCCATGCACAGTACATGTTTTATAACTGTGATAATGAATCCATCTCAGTAGTGTGAAAGATGGCTTGGTGGAAGTAATGATGTCATCCACCAGGCTCCAATCAGACTCCCACACTAGAAGCACAGCTGATTGGTTCATATAAAATTTAAAATCAATTTTATAAACTTTTTTTTTCTTATACACAAAAACCTTTTTATTTATTTATTTTTTAACGTTTTTTAGCCAATTGAAGTTCTGTGTCAAATTCCCCAAGTCATTCGCCTCACAGGGTTAGGGTTAGAGTAGGCTTAGGGTTAGGCTAGCTTTCTAGCCGAGTACATAACGTTTATATTGCGATATATTTCACAATTTACCTTCCCCGTAAACGCCAGGATAAACTGTCATTATCACTTAAATCATCATTTCATCTTATTAAACATATATGGAGACCTATCACCTGCCACCACTTTGTTTTCTGGTCATGTGACCCAAAAGAACAGGCAACCGATTGGCTAGATTATTTTCTGACATGGATCATCAGGGCCCAGTATTTCAAAACCTTTAATCTAGATCAGAATTATCCGGATAGGATTAAATCTCAAAATTGGGTATTTTAAAACCAGAGATGTGATCCTGATCCTACAAAATTGGGATACGGATTTGGTAATCCAATCCTACCCAGAATCCAGATCAAATGTTGATTTAGGGTATTTCAAAACTCTAAGGTGGAGATTAGGATAGGTTTGATGCTAAAAATCAGGATGATCCTGATCCCACTGGAAGGGTGGATCCAGCATGGATTCAAGGTGGATGTAGAGACATGTAGGACACATGGCACATATTTAATCATTATTTTATTCAATGCTTGCATATTAAAGTAACACAGACCATGCCAAAACAATATCCATTCTAAATTAAACAATTAAACAATAAAATATTTTCATTTAGAACACCAAAAAAACTCCAAGCTGTTAGAAAAATGGGTAGGTGCAAAAACAAGAATTTCACATTTCTTCCTCCGAAAGTGCAATGCCAGCATCTTTCAGCCTCTCTTCTAAGGCGAATGCTAAGTTTTGTTTCCCTCATTCACAGCCCCAAGTAGATGGCCCTGACCTACCACTGGCAGCACTGCAACCAGACGGAGCAGCTAGACGTTCAATGCGAGACGCTCTAGTGAACCATTATTTTACTTAGGGTCTTTTGATCAATAAAAACATTAGTATGCTGATAAAACAGTTTTGTTAGACTTTTTTTTTTAATCCTAGTGAGACATTTAATATACATACTGTGTTAATGAAATGTTGTATTACTTTGACCAACAGATGCCGGCCTATCCAAAGACTGCAAATCTAGATTCTGTAATCCTGATCTTGTGGTATCTCGATCAGAATGATCCTATCTGAAAAGTCTTTGAAAAAC
>OOFB01030022.1:0-12917 GCA_900323305.1 Trachyrincus murrayi
TAACAGGGTCTAACATAGTGAATCCAGTGTAACAGGGTCTAACATGGTGAATCCAGTGTAACAGGGTCTAACATAGTGAATCCAGTGTAACAGGTGCTAAGTTTGCGGCATGCATTCCTCACATAACATGAACGGGCGTGTCTGTGTGTGTGTGTGTGTGTGTGTGTGTGTGTGTGTGCGTGTGTATTCAGGTGGTGTCAAGTCCTGTTCTCTAAACTGTTTGGCGGAAGGATACAACTTCTACACAGAGCGCGCTCCGGCCGTGGTGGACGGGACACCTTGCCGGGACGACTCGCTGGACGTGTGTGTGAATGGAGAGTGTAAGGTGAGCGGCTTCACGTGCCATAATACGGGTCAAGGTATAATATTATGAACTGGGGAGGGGCACTGTGTATTTAAGCTGGCGTGTGAGTTTGAAACACAACCTCTGTATATACATTCAGTGGACGTAATGGACCCTCTTCAAGGCGGAGAAGAAAAATCGGCCTCACCGTGAAGAATTCATTACTTTCTTTATTTTTGTTAACGCTCACATTTTGGGCACCGACAACGGCCAACATTCCCCGTTGAGATTTATCCATAAACAGGACGAGGATTAAACGTTTCTGGGTGTCTGAAGTGAAGCACTTGACCCGCTAGTTTTGAGTAGGAGGTAATGAGAAGTGAAGGTAGCGGGTCATGAATAACGCTGGCTGTTATAAGCACCACCCTCCTCCTCCTCCTCCCCCAGCCCACCTGGCAAAGGAGAGAATCTGCAGCCCTCAGAAACACCAAACCAGACAAGTCACCCACGCTCCGCCGCGCTGTTATGATGCGCCACGGGGGCCTCGCTTTGCCGATCCTCCTCCATTCAGCCTTTTGTCTTCTATAGGTTGGGGTGGGTGGGGTAGGGGATTGTCTCAGGAGATTGGGGGTGGGGTGGGGGGGGTGTATGTGCATGTAGTGGCGTTACTGGACTCATCAGAACAGAGTGTAGATTTTATTTATCAACATGCAACTCTCCCTCCCTCTGCCTCCTCCACTTCCTCCTCCCTGCCTCTCTTCCCTGTGTTCTGCTCTGGAGGAACTCACTGACCCCCTCACTCAGCTGTTTGGATACTCTGCTGGCTGGCTGGCTGGCTGGCTGGCTGGCTGGCTGGCCGGCCTGTACCACAGGCCCTCAATCTCTCCTACTCTCTCTTTCTCTCTCTCTTTCTTTCGTGCCATGCTTTTTTCTCTCAATCCTTTTTTTCATATCCTTCTTTGTTTTTTCCTTTCTCTGTATGCTAGCTTCATGTTTCATATCCTTCTGTCCTGCTTCCTTTCTCTGTATGCTAGCTTCATGTTTCATATCCTTCTGTCCTGCTTCCTTTCTCTGTATGCTAGCTTCATGTTTCTCACAGTTTTTTGGGGGATTCATTTTTATTTATGTATTAGCTTTCTATTTCACTTTTTAATATTGCCCCCGTCAGCCAGTTTTCCCCGCTCCATCCTCGCTATGGTGGACACACACTACTCTACTCTCCTCTCACATGGGAGTAGAGGAATACGTGGTTTGCAGGTATACTCTGCAGGGCAATAGACATGGCGTACTTAGAAGTACTACATACATACTACATACATGGCCTACTTAGAAGTACTACGTACATACTGGAATTCTACTGGAGTAATGGAGTAGTGATGAAGAGCCATAGTGTGTGTCAGAGGGCGTGTGTGTGTGTGTGTGTGTGTGTGTGTGCATGCCTGTGTGCACGTGTGTATGTGTGTGTGTGTGTGTGTGTGTGTGTGTGTGCGTGTGGGCATCTGGTGAGGCCTTGCTTGAAAACACATGGCCGGTGAGAACACATGTTAGCAGAGTACCGCTGTGGCCGTAGGGCATGGCTGCCAGACCGTCTTCACCCCAGACTGCTGGGGTGCCGTGTTATATTCTACAGCATGGAAAACATTCACAACACCTGTTCCTTCCCGGGGGAAAAAACTGCAGCTAGAAAGGTATTTTTTTACTCAACACCTTGAGTCAAGTCATATGGATGCTGTTGTGTGTAGAGACAAACATTGAGTGTGAAGCTGAATTTGGTTTATTTATGGTATTTTAGCAGACACTAAATGACGGTGATGTCATGATAGAGCAGGTCCAGGTGTGGTTATCTTGCTCAAGTATGCCCACATGTTGGCTGCAGTCACTTCAGTAGGTAGGACGTCTTCTTTAGGGTCAGTCGCTGAATGATGGGGGTTTTTGGCATCGGTACTGGGGTATTTTTGAGAAAGTGTAATTCCTCCACTTTTGCTGCATTTTCTATGTTATTTTAAACCAGAATAAGGATCCAGGAAAGGGCAGTATGTCTGAGGAAGAACAACACGTCCATCTGGAATCGTCATCTCGCTGTGTTTTTTATTTATGTTTTGCCCTTGAGAAGGAAGGCCGTCTGGTCGACGTCTCAGTCTCCCTTTCGGTCTCCGTCAGACTTGACTCCTCGTCTTTTTTTAAAAACAATTTGGCACCTTGACCCCCCTCCCCAACCCCGACTCAAGTGACCCCTTCTCTGTCTGATCAACCCTCCCCCCCTCCCCCTCCCCACCAACCTCCATCCTGCTTCCTGCACAGCACGTCGGCTGCGACCGCATCCTGGGCTCGGACGTACGCGAGGACCGCTGCCGGAACTGTGGCAGTGATGGTAGCAGCTGTGAGGCCATGGAGGGAGTGTTCAATGATTCGCTGCCTGAAGGAGGTATAGTAGGACCCTCTCTCTCCCTCTCTCTCTCTCTCTCTCTCTCGCTCTCTCTTTCCCTCTCTCCTCTGACCTTTTGTGACCTTAGGGCTGCTCACAGTAGGTTTGTCATCACTCCAGGGGTATGGTTTTAGTTGTTTGGGAGAACAACAGTGAATGCAGATGCAGGGGGCATTGAGAAGCAGGTATAGGGGCTAGGCTATCTTGGTTCAGGCATCTTCTTGCAGGTAGGCTGAGGATGTTGGGGATTCAAACCCAGAACCTTTTCGGAACTACGCTATCCTGGCCCTTCTGTTTGGCTGTTGCTTTCTAATGAAATCCATTAGTGAGCAAATCAGCTGCTTAATATTTTAGCATGAGGCAACACCTTGTAGGTCGAGAATGGGCGTCAGGCGCTGTGGTCCCAGTGGGTTTATGTGGCTGGACATTCTGAAATGACCTAATTTCCTTCAAGTAGAAGAGGGGTGTTTCCTGCATTTACTACCTGTTACTCCTATTACCAGCCACCGGCCACCGACCTTAAACATAACGTGGTTTGTGACTGCTAAGCATCTTTTCCGTAAAAAATGTTTGAGACTCAGCCGAAACGAAACCATATATGTTCAGCCTCGTCCATTACCCTGCGTAAATTACAAAGTGTCCTGCGTCGATGAAGCTCTGCTTCCGTTAACTTTAAGACACCTTTCCCCAATTCCTGTTCTCGAACGCATCCTTTTCACGGACGCTCTGTCATTACACAGTGATGCTGCTGGAAGCTGACAACACGCAGGTACCTGGTGCTCACCTCTGCTCTTGAACCCGTACGGAAACGTAGCCTTTCACACTGCTTTTAGAAGACACTGCGTTTAGAAGCAACAGCAGACTGTATACTGTACTAATCTCTGTATATATATATATATATATATATATATATATATATACACATATATGCAGGGCCCTCCTGCATTTGACAGACACCCAGGGACACGTGGCAGACAGATTTAGGTGAGGTCCGACCCGCGAGGCTTGGGGCTGGGCTGCTGTGGGATCTATTCAGGGCCACGTTCCTCCCACCACAACACCAGCTCTAAAGTTTCTCACCCAACTGTCAGCACCATTCACCCTTTTCCAAGAAGCCGTGCGGGGGGACGCGCCCTGGGCAGACGGAGGCAGCCAGCCCCTGCTCTGGACCACAACGACCAGGCCAGCTGCTCAGCTCCAGTCATCCCAGCCCACGGCAAACCCCCAGAAAAAAAACTCTTAATGTTTTTGTTGGGTTTTTTTTGTGATCCCAAAAAATAGTTTCTCGCCTTTCTGGTTCCGAAACGGAAGTGTATTTTAGTCGTGCGTTTTGGACATCATGGTAAAGATAAATACTTCCAATAAAAAAAAAAATATATATTTCAGCTGATCAGCTGATCACCTCAATCCCCATTCATTCATTCATTCATCTATCCATCCAGTCGAACCTTAGCTCCCGCTCCACATGCCGGAGATAGAAAGCCAGCCCTCACCAGGTCCAATGTATCAAGTCACCCTCTGCACCCGCTGTGGCTCCTGACAGATTTACATGTGAACCCAGTCGCCCAGTCACTCCCTGTTCTGTATAGTATTATACATACTGTATTATTATCAACTATGATATACTATAGAGTTGGTGGTATAATGTGCAGATTGGTATGTGGTATATATAAGTAGGCATGATCATATCATATCATCAGATCATATCACTATGTATCCAAAACTCCCTATATGTCATCAATTACCCAAATAGATTTTTTGGTTTGACCTTTGACTCTTTCTACAGCACATCATGCGTACCCTGTTACTGAGCTTAACCGTTAACCAACTGTGAAATGGTACATCTTTATAGACACTAAGTGGGAAACTCGCTGAGGTTTAGCAATTCCTCAAATGTTTTAATAGAGCAGTAGGGTTTCATAGGGACCCCGTGATGGACCTGTGAGAGTTTCTAAGGGACACTTTTATTACAAATAGTTTGAAACGCTCGCTCTGTGGCCACAGCCTGGATGCAGTGGTGTCATTTGGACTGACTGATCTATCTTCCAGCTTCTCTCTCTCTCTCTCTCTCGCCCTCTCTCGCCCTCTCTCTCTCTCTCTCTCTCTCTCTCTCTCTCTCTCTCTCTCTCTCTCTCTCTCTCTCTCTCTCTCTCTCTCTCTCTCTCTCTCTCTCTCTCTCTCTCTCTCTCTCTCTCTCTCTCTCTCTCTCTCCTTCTCTCTCCTTCTCTCCCTCTTGCCTCTGGCAGCCGTAGCGGGTTACCGAGGGGTCAAGGGCTGGGGGGGGTGGGGGCGGGGGGGTTTATGGCTCTCTGTTGACCACACATCAGGTCTGATTGCTAACAGAGAAATGCTTTTTATTCTCCTTGTCTCCCTCCCTGTGTCCTCCTTGCCCCCTCTCCCTCTCCCTCCCTCCCCCACTGCCTGTCCTCGTTCCAAGTAACCTCACACTGCTCCCCCACCTCTCTCTGCCTCTCTCTCTGCCTGCATGTAGACAGTGTAGTCCCATGTGGAGGTCAGTATCTCTGCCTGCATGTAGACAGTGTAGTCCCATGTCGAGGTCAGTATCTCTGCCTGCATGTAGACAGTGTCGTCCCATGTGGAGGTCAGTATCTCTGCCTGCATGTAGACAGTGTCGTCCCATGTGGAGGTCAGTATCTCTGCCTGCATGTAGACAGTGTCGTCCCATGTGGAGGTCAGTATCTCTGCCTGCATGTAGACAGTGTAGTCCCATGTGGAGGTCAGGATCTCTGGGCTCCAGGGAGAGATCGCAGGGGCCAAGCCGATCCTTTCCTTTGTGGTCACACTGCTGGAAGGAATTATTCTGTTTTATTCCTTCTATTTTATTTCTTGTCTTTTCTTCGTCATGGTCTGTACGTTTTTTTTTTATATGAGGCTGGCTGGCTTGCTGGTTGGCTGGCTGGCTGGTTGGTTGGTTGGCTGGCTGGTAGGCTGACTGGCTGGCTGGTTGGCTGGTTGGCTGGCTGACTGGCTGGCTGGTTTGCTGAATGGCTGGCTGGCTGGCTGGTTTGCTGGCTGGCTGGCTAGTTGGCTTTCAGATTCAGAATGGGGAGAAAAAAGAGACAGAAGTGGAGAGATGAGTGTAAAAGAGAGGAAGAGGGAAGAGGGAAATGAGGAGACGCTGGTTTCTGGCAGCGCTTTAATTCTCTAGCAAAGAGCTAAGTAGAGATGCAAGGCCTGCTGCCCAGGAATGCAGCTGGAATCTGCAGCCTCTGCTTATTCCATTGCAGGCCCACAGAGACACAATACTTATTCCTCGCTTTTATGCTCCACTTTAAATAAGTAATTTTATTTATCTGTGTGTGTGTGTATGTGTCTGCACGTGCTTTATGTGTGTGTGTGTGTGTGTGTGTGTGTGTGTTTGCATCAGGCTATGAAGAGGTGGTCAGAATTCCTAAAGGATCCGTGTTTATCCACATACAAGAGCTGAACGTCTCCCTCAACTACCTTGGTAGGACCCCGGTCGATTCCATCAGTGACCACCTTCGAATGCACGCCTACAGCAGTCAAACACAACCGTGTCAAAAAAAAGAACCGATGCAATACGAGTGTGCTGTGCTGTTCATATTGTCACAGTGCTGAAGAGCAAAGGGGAGCAGTACTTCATCAATGGGAAGCTGACCATCGACACGCCGCGCAGGTTCGACATCGCTGGGACTACCTTCCACTACCGCCGGCCCAGCCACGGGCCCGAGACTCTGGAGGCCCTGGGGCCCACCAACATCACCCTCATTGTTATGGTAGAGCTTCCATCCATGCTGTGTGTCTGTGGAGCTAATGCATAGGAGAGGCGGTGTCGATTTGTATTTGATGTGCATCTGTGCTATAAATCTGTGCTTTTGTGTATTTATGCTTTTTGGTGTGTGTCTGTGTGTGTCTGTGTTGATCTTTGTGTGTGCGTGTATTGATCTTTGCGTGTCTAGGTGTTGGTCCGAGAGGAGAACCCTGGCATACACTTTCGCTTCAACCCTCCCGTCAGCCGGGATGCGCTGAGCGGGTTCGCCTGGCACTACACCTCCTGGTCCCGCTGCTCGGCCCTCTGTGCCGGAGGTACTCCATCCCTCACACTGCCCTACCACCACCACTTTATTTAACCTTCATTTAACCAGGTAAAGTCTCATTGAGATTTAAAACCTCTTTTCCAAGAGAGACCTGGCCAGGAAGCAGCAGAGAAACAACATGCAACAAGGTTACAACAAAACAGAACAAAAACGTACAGATAACATACATACACACGTCAGTCACGGAACAGTCACTACTACTACTATCCACCCAGCTCCCCTGACACTTTTATCCATGTACATGTCATTTATAAGAGTAGGTAGGTGGTTAGGGCCTCTTGCTCAGGGATGCCTACAGGTAGACATTGGGTTTTGAACCCAGAACCTTTCGGCTGGGAGTCAAACACCCGAGCCTATTTGTGCTCTATATTCCCACATTCTCTTTGCTCCCAACTCACCTACCCCCACTGCTTTTATGCTCTCTTTCAAGACGGTGCTAACGTCCACATACGGTGGCACGTGAAAACACACAGTTTAAATCCCCCGTGGGGTTCCCTGTTAGGTAGAACTAACCCGGGGAGGAAACCCTGGCAACGGAATGTCTGCACTCCCAAGGCTGAGACAGCTCAGGGCTTTGAAGACACTACCAGATAGTCTCTCTCTCTCTCTGTCTCTCTCTGTCTCTATCTCTCTGTCTGTCTGTGTCTCTCTCTCTCTCTCTCTCTCTCTCTCTGCCTCTCTCTGTCTCTGCCTCTCTCTCTCTTTCTCTCTATCTCTCTCTATCTCTCGCTCTCTCTCTCTCAGCTATAAAAAGCGAATGCATTCACTTGGCAGTATGTCAGCCAGCCCTGTAGGAGAAGGAGCCCTCCTAGTCTGTGTGTGGATGGAGTTAAACAGCGCAATGACTGCAGAAGAGATTTAGCGGTAACATAAAAAAAAAACCTGGCAATCACAGCTCATTTCCAAGTTCCCTTCTGTACTCCAACTCTGCACATGATTGCAAATCTTACAACACACACAAGTAGCGTTGACTAGGTAGTCGATCGCATGGGAGCTGTACATATGGTGAACCGTGCATGTCATGTTTTGTGTGCCGTTGCTTTGCAGGCGTGCAGCTGCAGCAGGTGGTGTGCAAGAAGCAGGCCGACCACTCGGTGGTCTTTAACCACTTCTGTGACAACAAGAACAAACCCAAAGATAAGCGGAGGTCCTGCAACTCTGAGCCGTGCTCCCCGAGGTCAGTGAGCTGCCACACGGTGGACCCTTCACACGGGTGTTACCGTAGGACAAACACGGGTGTCGCTCATGACGCTCATTCTGGTCTGGTTCGGGTCTGCTGCTCCGTGGTCAATGGAATGATATCTGGAAATAGTTTATGCGAGTTTCCCGAGTTCACACTACACGATTTTAGCCAGATTTGTTTAAAGTCGCAGACAAAAGCCCCGAAGCGGAGGCATATCACCTGTGAGCGATGAACTGCTCAAAGACGCGATCTTAGAGGCTTGCCCATGCGTCGCAGAGGCCCGAGAGATATCTAGCAGGTTAAATGTCAGGACCTGTCGGGGGATATCCAGATCCTGTAGTGTGAAAGGTGTTGCGACCGGCAATGACAGCAGCGACAACCTACAGCCAATGAGAGCGCAAGACATGGGCGAGAGGACAACAAGGGGGAGGAGTCGTAATTTTCTGTCAAAATGATTTATTTCCCCCCAAACTCTCTCTGCAGAACAGACAATCCTTGCCTGCACGTGTCTCCCCAACCATGTGTTTTCACTGCAAATCAGCGCACAAACAACATGGATTGCTCGCTTCTTGCGGACATCCATTTCACTATTGAATCCTCACCATCATCTTTTCTTTATAACTCCTGCTCCGGGCCCTCCAGCTGGTGGAGCGAGGAGTGGTCCGAGTGCAGCCGCAGCTGCAACGGGGGTCTGCGCTCCCGCCAGGTGCTCTGCAAGAGGAAGATCTCCTCCACGGAGGACAAGGTGCATGACGACACAGCATGCAGCCCCCCGAGACCCTCCCTCACCGAGCCCTGCAGCAACCACACCTGCCCCCCCGAATGGCTGGCTCTGGACTGGTCCGAGGTATGGATGGAGCCAGATCTCTCTCTCTCTCTCTCTCTCTCTCTCTCTCGCTGTCTCTCTCTCTCTCTGGCAGATGTTACAGACATTTACTGTATACCTCTCCTCCCCCGGTGCACAGTGTCTATCAGTGTGTTTCTATTGCATTCTTGAATACCACAGTTTGTGCCCAAATCTTTATACAATCTCAACAGAAAACAGGCAGGACTTTCCCTGCAGGAATCGTTTCTCTTTTTGTTTTCACTTGACGGCTGGATGCTCCCAAAAAGTGATGTATTTCTAAACCCTCCCACGCGTAGTTTTGTATTTCACTTGACATACTTAACGCAACTATCTGCCGGGCTCTGCGATGACGGCGTCTGAACAATGACACGCACAGTGGAGCTGTTAAATATATCACAATGCAAAAGTTTTAGAGTTCATGAAAAACGGATTATTAATACGCTCACGTGGGACCACAGCAGAATCCAGCTCCAATAGTTGAGAGCTATGTGGCGGATTCAGCTCTCCTCACATCCTCCACTGTTGCTGAAAAACTTCACTCGTCGTTAAGTGTTTTCTTTTTCCTTTTATACCAAATGTTTTCCCTACTGCATGCAGATCACTTGCCTCTGTGTATTACTTCATAGCTAACAGGCCGACATGGCACACATGCTCGCAAGCAAATGTATTGACTTGGACCGAATATCGGCCTGTTACAGGATGAGGCAACGCACAGTTCCTCACTTGAGTAATCCAAAGGTGGAAACAGAAAGGACAAGAATCATGTCCAGCTGACTTGCCAAAAAACAATCCTTTGCTTCTCAGTTTACTGTTTACAACTGCTGCCATCTGCTGGTCATAAAACACAAAAGTGTTTTCTTTCCACGTCAACGCATCATATAATCGTATAGTTATAGTCCACTTCTGCAATTCTACAATTGTAGAATAACGGTCTTTATAGCTGCAGCCTGCTGAAATGATCCGTTTAACCTCATTATTTTCCCTCCCTACATCTCTCCTCCCCGTGTGTCCCCTACAGTGCACTCCGAGCTGTGGGCCCGGCTACAGGCACCGCGTCATCCTGTGTAAGAGCGGGGAGAGCTCTGGCACGCTCCCCGAGTCTGAGTGTCCCAAGCATGGGAGGCCCACCTCTAGGGTGCGCTGTAACCTGCAGCGCTGCCCACCCCCTCAGTGGGTAGCGGGACCCTGGGGAGAGGTAAAGAAGAGAGAGAGAGAGTGTGACTGACAGACAGACAGACAGACAGATAAACATTTAGGCAGAAATTCTCAAAAAAGGGGGTGGTAGTTAGGATGTTAATTAAAGAGAGGCTACATTGCTTGCGACTTAAAGTATTCTCTGTGTCATATGAGGCACATATGAAACCCGTCCTGACCTGTCTGACCCGTCTGTGTTTTTTCACCCCCAGTGTTTGTCCAGGTGCGGCCTGGGCCAGGAGATGCGCTCTGTCCAGTGTCTCACACACACGGGTCTGCCGTCCAACGAGTGCATGGACCACCAGCGGCCTGCGGCCATGCAGCAATGCAAGAGCAAATGCGACCTGAGTCTGCCAGTCAGCACGGACAACCCTGAAGGTGAGGAGGACCAACTCACCTATACCCCTGCTGTCGTCATCCATCTCTAACACTGACCCTATCTGTCAGGCTTGGAGGAGAGCGTAAAACCCAGTCACAGGCAAAAACTGAAAAACGTACGAGGCACCAAAACAGAGCCGATGCAGAAAGACAGAAAATCAACGACAAGAAAAAAGAAGACAAAAAAAACTGACAAACAATAATACATTTTTATTTTGTGGAGGAAATTCTAAATGCTGAGGGGCAGAAACTAGGGAACGTAAATACATGCAACACAGGTGAACAGAATGAATAATAAACACAGGTGACTTAACGAGACAAAGTCTGCTTTTAAATATATGTTTCCAGTAGTGATGAGTCAAGAGCCAAACGCAAAACACGCTCAAAACTCGCTCTGAATTTAGGATTTTTTCTTAACTTCATTAACTTTTCTTCACTTATTAACTTTTCTCTTGTTTGTTTCCAATGCAGAGTGTAAAGATGTAAACACTGTGGCCTACTGCCCCCTGGTGCTCCGTTTCAAGTTCTGCAGCCGGCCTTACTTCAGACAGATGTGCTGCAAGACCTGCCAAGGACACTGACACCAGCCAGCTAAACCCATCACACCCACAGCCAGCCAGACCAGCCTTTCCCCAGGGTCCTCTGCCTCAATGTCCATCTGAGAACTCTCTCTAGTCTCCACTGAGCCTGACTTAAGACAAAGCTTCCCTGGGGCTTAGTTACCGACAACCAGAGTGCCACGTCCTGGCATTAGGGTCTGGCCATTGTGGGCTGTGTCTCTGTGGGACCGGAATCAACCCCTCACTCTTTAACGTCTACTCATCTGAACACACCCCCCCCCCCCCTCCTCCCTCCATCACTCTTGCATCATATCCCTGTTGTGTAATGTTATGGTGCTACATGTCATGGCAGCAGGACTGGGCACAGTACTCACAGTACTGTAGGTTTTTTTTGTGTAGGCTTTTGTGCCTTTGTGGAAAACAGGTGTATTTTAAGCTATTAGTCCTGTGTGCTAGCAGGTTTTATGTTTTATGTTTATGAATACCAATCACCTTTGTTAAACTTTTTTTTTTATTATGCAGTTACTTTTTAACTCCAAAAGGAATACCTTATTTTATATCCAAAGTAAAACATGTGTTTATGTTATCTGATAGAGTTGTTGATTGATCACGTTATTGAATTTTGGTTCGCACATAGGTTCTCGACCATCCTTAGCTATAGCCTACTGCTAAATTATCATCAGAGTTTATTTCACGCTAAAATCTGAGCAGTTAGACCAAGTTAGTTTGATGTGTTTTTCATTATATGTACACTTTGAGAGTCTGCCACCGTGAACATGCCACACGGTCTTGCCAGTTGCTGCTTTACCAGACACAAGGGTCTGGCCGCTGGTTACAAATCAGTTAAACCTCATCACACCTACAATACCTGCATACCAAAATGTGGAAAACCATAACACACACTACGACCAAAATACTAACTCGCTTGTATATCTTGTATTCATTCATTCTCCTGCATAAAGAGCTGTGTGTTTTTATCATACGCAGAAATGTGTTGCTTCACCAGCTTTTAACAGCAATACCAGTCGCTGTTACACACCGCAGGCCTAATATCAGCTCAACAATACTAGCATTACACACAGCGTCTCTACAGTGAGACGCTGCGAGGGAGGAAGTAAACATCTCTGATTGTACTGTATAAGAAACACAGCGGCTGAGTTATAGTTCAAGGGATCTGAAACTGTGTCTGTGTCTGTTGTTAAAATGAGGAAAAGCAGCATGTCATCAACATATCCCTCATCCTCATCATCATCATCGTCAGCATCAGCATCATCAGCATCAGCATCATCAGCATCATCAGCAGCATCATCATCAGCAGCATCATCTGGACAGCCGTTCAGTCGTAACTTACAAATGAATATCAATGAGCATTTCCTCTCATGTCTTTTTTGTATTTATTTTTTTCAAGCCAATGGTGGCCGTTGTTGTGGTGGCTCTCAGTCCAGTTCTTTGTTTGTCCTGGAGGCTTGGTGGGAAATAATTGACTTTGTTCCAGAGGAATTCTCCTCCTCTTCATGGAAGAAATCACTTCCTGGTTATACTTGGATAGGGGCCATCTTGTTTGAACCACAGCGAGCAGATATCCAGCCACGGATCACTTTCTTTGTGATGTAATTCATCACTACACACACACACGCACACACACACACACACACGCACACACACACACGCACACACACACACACACACACACACACACACACACACACACTTACACACATACACACACACACACACACACACACACACACACACACACACACACACACACACACACACACACGCACACACACACACACACACATATACATATACACAAACACACACACACACACACACACACACACACACACACACACACACACACACACACACACACACACACACACACACACACACACGCCGGGGTACCTCGGAAGAAGGGAACAGAGAAGGAGGTGTCGGAGGTCTTCCTCTCCTCCTCATCCT
>OOFB01030023.1:0-7500 GCA_900323305.1 Trachyrincus murrayi
TTGTTAACAGATGTTTTAGTGATGCCAGGAGAGACGGTTACGATGGTTTAATCACCAGACCGGTATTATAGGGCCTAGTTACTGTTCCAAGGACTCAAAACGAAACAAGAGAGGAGGCAGTAGCTGCTAGACTTTGGAACGCACTCCCCTTGGAATTACGAGCAGGGGACTCTGTGGACACTTTTAAAAAGCGTTTTTAAAGACTTGTCTTCTTAGGCAGGCTTTTATTTAACAGTATGTGTAACAGTATGTGTTTTTATTCCTGTGTTATGTTCTGTATTTTTTAGATGTTTGTGCTGTGTATGAAGCCATGTCTCTTGGTCTCTGCATGTGGTCATGTGTAATGACGTTAGAAGTGGAGGCCCATAGCACACAGGGGGATATAACAGAGCACAGCAACTAACAACAGAACATCGCCTTGTGCCCGTGTCTGTATTTATCATGAGATGCCCTTTTAAAAGCTAGCCGTCTTCAAAAAACCTAGCACAAACTCAAAGATATAGACACATCTTATCCTGCATGTGATGGAAACTGCATGCAATTTGTGGTGAAATGTAAACGTGAACAGGCCATGTACTTATCTAGTGATTAGCCTCTGTGGGGCTTGGAGTGAATACCAACAGCTTTTTTGAACTCCAGGGTTACACCAGTTTGAAAGGTTTTTGAACCCACTGACCTTCCATAATATGCATCTATATTAGTGATGCTCCACTGAACAATCTGGCATGCTTACAAATATGTGTGAGTACACATTTCCAGTTCACTTGATGAATCAATTCTAGGTCCATGATGACATGGGCTAGAACATGAGAGAAGAAACCTACAACTAAAGACAATGTGTGAACATGTGTAATGATGACATGCTTATAAGTCATTTCATTTCCCGAAATTCAAATAAATGTAGTTGAGGGACAGGTCACAGGCTCATAAACACAGGTACA
Organism: Trachyrincus murrayi; assembly: GCA_900323305.1. Taxonomy (NCBI): domain Eukaryota; kingdom Metazoa; phylum Chordata; class Actinopteri; order Gadiformes; family Macrouridae; genus Trachyrincus; species Trachyrincus murrayi. The sequence goes on from OOFB01030023.1 coordinate 942, forward strand.
TGGACACTTTAAACCATTAAAACACATGGCAAATGTAACTCATAAAAAGCAATCAATGGATAGAAATTGGATAAAAATAATTTTAAAACATTTTCACTTACAAAACTACACTCATGTTCCAATTGAAATATCATCAACAAAGTGGAAAATAATATACATGAACTGAATATACATAATATACACCAACAACACCATTTAACTTTTCATCCCTGTCCCTTTATTTGGCTCTCCAAGACTATTGGATTAATTCATATCACAATAACAATATCGATGCCAGATTAGACTCAGGAAACGTTTTTATATTCATCGTCCCATGCTCTGATCGTCTCTCTGTCTCGCTCTCCCTCCCTCTTCTAGGACTACCGTGTGAATATCTTCCTGAGGCAGCAGTGGAATGACCCCAGACTGGCCTATGCAGAGTATCCAGATGACTCCCTTGACTTGGATCCCTCCATGTTAGATTCCATATGGAAACCAGATCTTTTCTTTGCCAATGAGAAGGGCGCCCATTTTCATGAAGTCACAACGGATAACAAACTTCTCAGGATATTCAAGAATGGCAATGTTCTTTACTCGATAAGGTACAAGGTGGTGGATGTGGCATTTAATAATATCTGCACCAAAAATGTTCTCCTCCACATGTTGTAGGATCTCTAATAGGATCTCTGCCTTTGACTTCAATACATTCAAGGCTCACATTTTAGGCAAATATAGAAATAAGCAAAACATAGCAGTTCATGTACTGCTCAACTTCAAAAAACTATGCATGCAAATAAAGTGATCAATAGAACAATGTGTGACAATAGACTTGAGTTTGCAATGAAGATCAGTTTGTCCATGTTCAGATTAGAAAAGAGGTCATTTCTTAAACACCAAGACTTGAATGTGTGTTGGGAAGTGACACTGCCTTTATGTATGTCAGTGGGTGCTTCATGTGCAGAGATCTCTGAAGCTGTTGTCTGCAGAGTACATTGTGGGAAGGTTTTCCACCTTATAGGTCTCAATGCGTGATGCTCTCGTGCGTGTGCACATTGCATGACAAAAACGCCAACCTGCAAGTAGCTCTTCAACCATTTCTAATGCATCATGGGAATAAGCGACACAAAAGTCAATCTAGTTGCATTTAGTTACTGCATTTCTGTCAGGACCACTTTTGGTTCATGAGGGCTTTATTAGCAACACGCTTTGACTCCCTTTACATCTTGCATTAACATGCGTTTTGGGTAATCGAATATGAATCGGATATCGCTAAAACGCATAGAAAGCCAGGTGTAAAGGGGGTCTTCGTGTCACTCTTTGGTAGCATGGTTCTGTCCTGTGGAGAGCCCCCTCCAAGCAGGCGTGCAGCAGAACAAACAGAGCTGGCAGCAGCCCTGACCAGATGCCCAGAATACAGCATGATGACGTAATACACAGTGTAGCTGAGGCTAGGTATGGCAGAGGGGGAGGTAGTGGTGATAATGGTGGCTTGTAGCCAATACCATACAAGCTGTTTTATTGCTCAATGGCATGCCTCCACCAAGCCATGATCTGACACACACAGTAATATATATTGATACTGAACTTATGTTCATACAGAGTCAGCACTTCGGGAAAAGAGTGACCACACAGTGTTGAAAACACCACAGGCACAACAACCAGTTTTGGCACAGTGGATGATATTAATGTTGTTTTAACTACTAAACATAGACCCCTCCCCACCAATATATTATATTACAATAGGAAATAGAGTATGAAATGAAATATTAATACATTACTAGTTTCCTAGAAACAGAAAGCTGTTTTTTAAAATTAAATTAACATTAAATAATGTCTTCTCTATCTTTACCAACCTTCTGTCTTTTGGCCTTTCTGTCTTTTCCAATGTCCTTCCACCTTTGTCTTCTCCGTCCTCCCTCTCTGTCAGGCTAACATTGACCCTGTCATGTCCCATGGATTTAAAGAACTTCCCCATGGACGTCCAAACCTGCATTATGCAACTGGAGAGTTGTAAGTTCATGCATAAATAGACACAAACACTCACAAATGCAGACATGCCTACATGCACACACACATACACACACACACACACACACACACACAGTGTCATTTAGAAAATCATCTTATTGTTATACTGAAATATTGTGTGTGTGTGTGTTTATGTGTGTGTGTGTGTGTGTGTGTGTGTGTGTGTGTGTGTGTGTGTGTGTGTGTGTGTGTGTGTGTGTGTGTGTGTGTGTGTGTGTGTGTGTGTGTGTGTGTGTGTGTGTGTGTGTGTGTGTGTGTGTGTGTGTGTGCGTGTATGGCCACCCAGTGAAAGCCTGTGTGCATACTGCCTTTGTACTACAACCTTGACTTGTTTCCCTAAATTCTCACCGTGTTGATGACTTTACGTGTAGGTATGCGTGCTGAAACAGGTTCAACCCAACATGCTTGGGTTATTGACATAGGGGTTTGATGCCACTGACAGTAAGCAGTGGCAGTTGGCAGTAGCTTCACAGGTAGTACAAATAGTACCAAAGATTTCACTTGTGCCCTATAGTGCACTATTTGGGGCGTCAACATTTTGCAGTGCACTACTGAATACCCATAATGCACTGTAAAATAACTGATGTGCACTTATTTCTGCACTATCCCATATAGTCATAGTGAGTAGAATATAATAAGCATTATCAGGTATGTGACCCTGTAACACATTAGAAAAAAACAATAGCACAATATCTTGCAGCCTCCCCCATCAGACCTCTTCTTCTACAACTCTTGTGTGTTTTCCTCCTTTTTGCATCGCATGCCTTGGTTGGATATTTAGTTTGTTTGTATTTTCATTCCAGCCCATCTGTTAACATAATCCCTGTCCTTTATTTGCTTCTATTTGAGGCAGAACAAGCTTGGTAAACAATATTGATGAGGTCATGACAAATTTACCCACTGTGGTATGCGGAGTGCTGCCCTGCCCCAGGGTTGTGGATCTGCCTTGGAGAAATCATTTGTTTTTTTAATTTGGCATTTTATTCTGCTTCACTGCAGAGCCGCTAGCCGGCATGAGGCCCAACTGTACAGCCATCATATCGGTATTACATCATAGAGTTACATCAACTCTAGGATATTACATCATAGAGTTTGGGTTATTTTCATCTGCTGATTTCCATAGTAAGTTGTAGTGAGTCTGGAAGGGTTGTGGTGGTGGGGGGCGCAGTTAGATCAAGGTAAGAGGGGCACAAGTGTTAGCACGGTGCGTTAACAACAGTGGAAGGTTGGAGACCGGGAGGAAGAGGGAGACAGATGGGTGTGAGGAACAAACAGCTGTCTAGACAGCTGGATTCTCCTCTTCCTCCTCGTCGCTCCTCTATAAAAAATGTATAATAATAATAATGTCCTACATATTTTCAAGGAAATAAAAGGGCAAAACATTGTGTAAGTTCTTGATTAAATACTTATATACTTAATTTGTATCATTAAGGAGGAGATATAACTAGAGTTTTTTTTAGATTTAAGTATTTTTTTATACATAAAATGACTTCTCACATTTAGATTAATTGTGAATGGGATTTCATCACAACTTAAAACACATGAAAACATTTTATCTGGAGGAACTATCTGTAATACTGTTGGAAGGGAAAGGCAGGATTCATGTAATGTAATAAGTGATCGCCACTCTTGTCTCTTTCTCTTTCTCTAGTTGGTTACACCATGAATGACCTGATCTTTGAGTGGCAGCAGAATGGACCAGTCCAAGTAGCTGATGGGCTTACCCTTCCACAGTTTCTTCTCAAGGACCAATCAGATCTGAGATATTGCACCAAGCATTACAACACAGGTAACACATTCACTAGCAAGGACTCAATAGAACTGACGATGGATTTGATCTAATAGTTTTTCTCTTTTGCATTATTATTTGAATATTATTACTCAGTAAAACTTGCATTTCTTAAATTGTATTTTCTGAATTTTGCTCTAGTTTTAGTGCATTGCTTTCCATAGCATTATTTTATGTATGCACACATTCCAGCAGCAATCAGAGCACTGAACAAAAATGTATTGTAGCTTGTGAATAATGGAAAGGCCAAAAATTGCAAATTTCATGAAGCAACAGAAACCACTGTGTGCGTGCGTGCGTGCGTGCGTGTGTGTGTGTGTGTGTGTGTGTGTGTGTGTGTGTGTGTGTGTGTGTGTGTGTGTGTGTGTGTGTGTGTGTGTGTGTGCATGTGTGTGTGTGTTTGTGCTTGGGAATGAGAGTGAATGTTCATGTGAGTTTAGGTGTGAGGTGTGAGGTCTCTGACATGTTATATAGCTATTGACATGTTATATAGCTATTGGATGTTATATAGCTATTGGATGTTATATAGATATTGGATGTTATATAGCTATTGGATGTTATATAGCTATTGGATGTTATATAGTTCTTGGATATTAACAAAATGCACTTCTGATGATGTTTATTTTTGTATTCTGTTATAGTATGTTCTGTTATAATATCAGCTAAACTCTAAACGGATGGACAAATCCTACAACACAGCGAGGAAAGGAATAAAGCTTAAGAAGGAACTCATCATAGGTATACACCCAAACAAACAGGATCCAATATGTGGCAGATGGGCAGAAGCATTTTCCAGATTGAAAAAGAAGTGGTAAATGAAAGATGAACAAAGGAGATTGGAAGTGAACCGGGAAGAGGTGCAGTGAACGTGACAACATTTAGAATGGTGCTGCATTGTGGCCATTGTTTCCCATCACCTGATAATTGAAAAGGCATGTTTCCATGGCTCTCCTCACCTTAATTATGGATTCCTACATCTCTTCATTCTACAATTCTCTCCACCTCTTTCACATAGCGTGGCTTCCCTCTCTCTTCTACACCTCTCTCACATTGCACTTACACACGGTCACGCACATACAGAAACACGCGAGCAGGGGGAAGCGTTGGTCACGTTTCATTAATCACTGATCCACCGTCCTCAACATATAGTTCTCACAAGGGAACTAGAGGAGGAAACAAAGAACTGAAGACGTCATGTTCTTTTGTATATACACACACATATACACTCAGTGTAAACTAATATTGGTACTACGTGGTAAATGTATTTTACTAATAGGCTCTAGGGACAGGCAAGCTGGACTGGTTGTAAGACAAATACAGCATTAAAGCAACACTTTCGATCAGATCCATCCATCTGTCTGTCTGTCTGTCTGTCTATCTACATATACTTATACCAGATTCATTCAAGTAATGATGAGAAGGAAAGAAAAGGTGATAGTGGTTATGGAGTAAGTGAGCCAGATAGATAAAATTGGGTTAGGGTTATTTCCTACAAGTATCTTTCATGAATTTGGTCAGATGTCGCACACCAGACGAAAATACGACCCACTTAAGTTCCACTGAAGACACACGGCTTTGAACGTACAAATGATCATAAAACAAAAAAGATTGAGCATTGCAATGAAATGAAATTGCCCCCCCCCTCCCGTTGCTTGAGTGGGTGGGTCTGCCTGCACCACCCATGTAAAACAAATCCTGGGGATTTGACAGCAGAACAGCAAAATAGTGTTCTGCTATAGAAGACTAAAAAACACATGATGATACTGTAGGTGGCGTTAGCTCATGAATGGCTTTAGACTAAATGTAGGAAGCATTAAGAGAAAAAGTGACTTAATAATAGAAAGTAGCCTACATATTTGATTGTGTAGAACAGAAGCAACAGTATTATGAAACCCAGATGGTGTATTATTAACATTAATGCCAACAAATGTTCTTGTTATGTTATAGTTATAGTTATACCATTGTATGAGACCATTTCTGTTGGAATGCACCAGAGCCCTACGGGAATCAGTGACCACACTAAAACCTCTCTGCCCCCGTGCACATCAGCACCGCGCGCACACCACACGTGACATCAGCACCGTGCACACGCACATCAGCACCGTGCACATCAGCACCATGCACACGCACATCAGCACCGTGCACATCAGCACCGTGTACATCAGCACCGTGCACACGCACATCAGCACCGTGCACACCCATCACACCTGCACATCAGCACTGTGCACATCAGCACCGTGCACACGCACATCAGCACCGTGCACATCAGCACTGTGCACATGCACATCAACATAGTGCACCTCACACACACTTCAGCACCACTGGTAGAAAAAATCCTAGGGGAAACACTGCATACTAATAGGCCTACTTATCATACTAATAGGCCTATCATACTTCTTCTACTACTTATCATTCTACTTCAACTACTGTTACTTAACAATACTTCATCATACTACTACGCCTAGGTTCAAACTGTTTCACTTTAGTTTAGGTATTTGTTTAACTCTTAAACTTTTTGTAAACTGTATGACATTATTAAAATTTTGTATGTTTATACTGTTACACGTACTCCATTCAGACTTTAAACTTTTGAACTCTGTTCAAATATTTTCTCTTGAGTTTGGCTATTCAATACTTCACACTCATTCTACACTCCAGCACTCACCTGAACTGCAGGAAATGCATTTTCTAGTTAACATATGCTGTAGTGCAATGATAGGGGTGAGGAAACTACAAGTCAACTCACCCTATCATGGGCTAGAG
>OOFB01030023.1:12500-19365 GCA_900323305.1 Trachyrincus murrayi
CTTTAAACATATGAATGCTATCTATTTCCTTCCATTCATAACAGCAAGATTATACTGACGTGTGTTTGTGTGTGTTTGTGTGTGCGCAGGTCTCTTACGTCAAGGCCATTGACATCTGGATGGCGGTGTGTCTTCTCTTCGTCTTCTCGGCGCTGTTAGAGTACGCGGCGGTGAACTTTGTTTCCAGGCAGCACAAGGACCTCCTCCGGTTCCGGCGACCGCACAAGAGCAAACAGAAGGTGAACGAGGAAGCTCACGTCTCTTAAAAACCTCCAAATAGCTCCTATTTTGATATTGCTAATCATAAACAGGCAAGACAAAAGGTTCTGCAGAGTTGACTGAGCCAGTGTCTAAGACGCCCCCCTGTGGTGTAATGGCGTATCTGCAGTATCTGCTGCTAACCCTGCGTGGAGAACAAACGGTCCAGCTTTAGAGAACAGAGATTTCACACTTTTGTTTGCAAAGGTGTGTTGCGTCTCCCTTGTGTGCACTGTGTGGTGTCTTACTGCGTGACACAGCATGGCTGTAGCGATCTCTGTCTCATTGTCCTGTTGGTCTTTATTTGATGGATGAACCCTTGCATGTCAGGGTGGACAGCAGCTCATGATTCACTCATCCATCGACTTATAATATTTTTTTCCATCCCTTGCAAAAGTAAATATAATTATCGCAAATATGTTGCATAACAACAAACTAAAGCAAACATAGACCTTAATGTTGCTTTCAGCTATTTTTGATCGTCCCACTTTGTTGTGATTAAATTGTGTTTTGATTGGGTCTCATGGTTCTCATGCATTCGGCTCTAGGACAATGGCAAGTATAATCAAATGAATGCATGAGAACCATAAGACTCAATCAAAACACAATTTAATCACAACAAAGTGGAGCGGGCAAAAATAGCTGATTGCAGCTTTAAACCTTTTTTTTGTAACATTAACATTAATTGACTGAACCGTCCACCCTTGTTTTTTATTCGGAAGCCATTGTTCTTTCTTTACATCTATGGTGTGTGTGTGTGTGTGTGTGTGTGTGTGTGTGTGTGTGTGTGTGTGTGTGCTTGTGTGTGCTTGCTTGTGTGTGCTTGTGTGTGCTTGTCTGCCCCCCTCTGCTGTATCCACTATCCTCTGCATGCATGCTGCCCTCTGGTGGTAGAATAGTAAAGGTGCAGTCGATCCTGTGGCGCTGGCTGCTTCCCTACACCGTATTAACACTGACAACGGCCTCAAGCCCCCTGGCCCACTGTATGGGTCTATGACCAACATCTTCACCAACAACCACAGGGTAATGACATCTTGTGCATGCGTGTAAACGTGAGATGGAACAGGGTGGACGTTGTGTGCAGGAATATGTGCATGATGTGGGTTGCAAGTCCACTTTGACACACTTTGACACCGGTCACCCGGTGTGTTGTTTGTGCTCGAGATCTAAAAACACACATTTTAAAAGCTACGTATCCCCTAGTGTAGAGTATGTGTACATGTGAACACACAATCAGAGGAATACAGAGACCACTGAGGTAATATATTCTTGGTATACATAAATTGTGCATCTTTTGATCCATAGACGGATCTTGGTTCCAAAGCCTTGACTGTGTTATGCATGTGTGACTGATTATACACATGTGTGAGTGGTTCAGATGGACTTTTGCTTATTTGTTTGTTTGTAAATTATTCAATTTCACAATTTAAAACAAATGTTGACACTAGCAGTGGTGGTGACCTGGTATGTTGGACAACATCCTCTTTGTCATCCTCTTACTTTCTGTTCCCAGAAAAGCAAAGCAGCCTTGTTACATAGGGAGTCACTCAAAGAAAGGTCATCTAGTCTAAAGGTCATCGTAGCCTAGAATAACTCCCGGTCCCAGGGCAGACGGAAATGGAGGAGAAGGGGCGACGAGATAAGGGACAAGGGAATCCTGATCTCAATTGAACTGTAACCAGTAACCAGTGATTATACAGTATTTATATATATATTTATATGGAACAACATGTAAACTAAATGAAGGACAATATTCATTTAAATGCAGACTGAAACATGTGTATTGGGACGTCACAAAGTCATAAAGAAATAAAATGTTTATTATAAATCAATGCAATTTATTATGTAGTTTAAAGGATTTTAGACGACGCTTTTTTATTTTTCGAAAGTCATTTGAAAATTCCCACTCGTCTGACCGGGAGCGTCCAGCTCACATCCACCTGTGCAAGGTGGGAGCTCGTTGGTGGCCGGAGAGGAGAGCAAGTTGGCCAAGTTGTAATTAACCTGCTAGCCCGTCACTCAGTTGTAATTAACCTGCTAGCCCGTCACTCAGTTGTAATTAACCTGCTAGCCCCTCACTCAGTTTTAATTATCCTGCTAGCCCGTCACTCAGTTGTAATTAGCATGCTAGTCCATCACTTGGTTGTAATTAACCTGCTAGCCCATCACTTGGTTGTAATTAACCTGCTAGCCCATCACTCAGTTGTAATGAACCTGCTAGCCCTTCACTCAGTTGTAATTAACCTGCTAGCCCTTCACTCAGTTGTAATGAACCTTCTATCACTCAGCTGTGGTGGTGCCATATATTTTTATAGTTTCTAAAAAGCCCATCAAAACAAGCCACAAAACAGCGTTCTAGTGCCTAGGATATCCTATACATCCTATACAATAAAGTCTTGAGCTTTTCTTAAAGGAGAGCCAAACCTCAACGTACATTGGTTTGCATTAGATGACTCCCTCTCTAGGTTAAACACATGCTATTCCATGCATAACCTTGTTATTGGCTATATATTAACTTTGTTTTACAAGTACACTTGAAGAGGTGTGGTGGTCAAATAAGGGTGGACAGCGTTGCTCTGGGATTTGTTCAAGTAGATTTTGGTTAACAATAGAAGTCTATCGAACTGAAGGTCCGTTGTCCTGCTGCTCACTGAACCAGGAAATAATACATCTACTGGCTGTATGACAAACTACATTCACGTTTTGGACATTGGAAATTAATGAGTCTAGAGATTGAAAGAACATTCCGCCAATTTTTGATATTTTAATGGTCTCCAAGTTGCCTAACAAAAGCCTACAAGTGAAAAAACTGCTTATAAATGCATTCTGGGGTTCAAAGTACGGCTATTTTCATTCTCCAGAATGTCTCATCAAATTGCTTTTCATGGGACGGTTTTTCAAAAAACTACAAGCGTTTTCTCAGTGCCCTCCCCTCCCGGCAAAATCCCCCTGGCCAATCAGCTTGGAGTTTGGCTCCATGAGATTCAGTTGCCTTGTTGTTGTGAGCCTGAAGAGCAACACGAGCTTTTACAATGGCTGCCAGCAATGAACGCCAGTCTACGGCTCAAATGAGGACTAACTTCAGCCAAGTCTTACAGAGTGGAAGGAATGACAGATATTTATTTGAGCCAGAATACACAGAAGAGGAAATCTTACCGTGGAGACGGCATGCAGGCAAATGTGCAACAGCGTGTTCAGAGTCTCTCATTCAAGTAATAAAGTATCACTGCATGGACGCTTGACAAATAGTTTGACGGCTATGTTTATAGTATTACCATTACTAAACCACTAATTGTTAAGAGTTTACTCGTGCACTTTCAGCGTCTCATTCAATGAATAAAGTAGCAATGCTTGTATAGCCTACATGCAGCACGGAAGTGTGCAAATAGGTTTATTTACGATGTTTATTTATGCAGTATTGCCGTTACTAAACTACCATTGTCAGAGTTTACTCATGTAGTATTAGCGAAACCGAACCACAGCAGGCTCACGAACATTACGGTCTGGCATTTATACCGTGAAGACGAGGATTACAATGTCTGCAGCAGCTACAGAAGACGGTACAGACCAGTCCATGATAGGATACAAACCCACCGGCTGATGTGGCACACAGGGACCTGGCACAATCTCTGTTATCAACTGTTACAGACCATGGATATATTATAATAACGCGGACAGGATTGAAGAAGGTCAGCAAATGTGTTTTAAAGACTTTATTATTATTGAAATACGGACATGCATATGCTTTTATGTCATATGTTGGGCTCTGTTACAAGTAACCACTGTTTTACAACGCTCAATAGTTGCATGTGAAATGTGACGGTAGCCGCTTTAGCAAATCGATATCGTGTATGATGTTATCCACATAGTCCACAGGTCGAGAAATATGAAGTACGAAACTTTGAACAAAATCTGCCTCTCGGAACGCTCTCCCGCCCGGATGTAAACAAGTTCCCATCATGTCCGGCTCGACTGGCACCATGGAGGTCGTAGTAAATTGACAATATTATACAACTCGTGTCTGAGGGTTTTTGTTTGGTTTGTGGGTACATTTCGACAGCTATGATCACACTATGATGACACTGAGAACATGTCTGGGCCGGTGGAACATTCCTTTAAGGAGGCCAACGATCCAAAGAGGAACAAGGTTGAGGGCAAAGGTCAAAGCAACAGCAAGAGGGAGGCTACTGACAGCAGCTTGACAGCTTATGGGATCACAGCCAGTTTAGTTTGAAGTGTGCCTGGGCCTTCGGGAGCGTTCCTCCCAACCTTAAGGTCGCCTGATTTGCGTATAGGGTTGCAAGAGATTGCTGACTCATAAGCTATGGATATTTGATGATGCAAAACATTATTGAAATGGATTTAAAGGTTCCAGTAAAGGTCCTCTGCATACGGGCAGACTTGTAGATTTGTAGCGATGAGCGAACTACTGCTGATCCCTTAGTGTGGGACATTGCTACTACAGGCAGATTTACAGGTTAATAGGGTTGAAAAGATTATGTGTGGAAGCAGCTGTACAAACAGTGGCAATGCGAATGCTGACTAACTTAAAACCTTTCAATTGGAGAGGAAGCGAGCTATCGCTAGGTGCAAGGAGAATGTATACAAAGGCCTTTTAAATGAATAGTAGCAAAGTAAAAAAGATGATATCGTTTGTGATATTATTAGGACCCATTTTTCCATTCTCGCAATTCTCTCGCCTGTTGCAAGCTTCACACACACACACATACACACACACACACACACACACACACACACACACAGTAATACCACAGTAATAGCATAGTAACAGCACATTTGGTCAATAAAGAAGTACCAGATTCGTTGGTTGAGATAGAATAAGCATTGCTGTCTAATATATCATCATGTTTGTACTTACAGGAAGAGGAGGTACATGACCGCCACCTCAGCTTCACAGGCTCCGCCCCTGGCAACCACAAGGAGTCCATTTCCAAGGTTAGCGCAAACAATGCCGTTGCCATAGCGGCTACCCTGGGTGGAACCGCGGGTCTAGCTGCCCAAACCCCCGCTGGTACAGTCGGGGGAAAAGGTGCCACCGGTGGTAAAACCCACCAGGAGATGAGGAAGCTGTTTATCGACCGGGCCAAGAAGATCGATACGGTGTCCAGGGCTGGCTTCCCCCTGGCCTTTCTCTTCTTCAACATTTTCTACTGGGTGCTTTACAAGATATTAAGGCACGAAGACGTACACAAGCAATAGACTATAGAGTTGTTCTCGCTGGGTGCCCGGGAGCGACTTGAGGTAAATAAGAGATTTCTTTATAAGAAGATCGGGAAGATTCTTTCAAGAAAAAACTAAATCCTTTCAAGAGACAAAGTGTGCAAAATATGTATCATTGATTACAGGAAAAGATAAAGCGATTAGATAAAGGAATTCCATTTAAAGCCTGCTTAGACATGAACATAATTTGGACATTACCAGGCGGGTAGAATATATGCTTTCTTTATGTTTCATGTACACACAAAATCCTAAATAACTACTGTATGAATCACGGTACTGTTTACATACCTTAAAAGTGCTGTAGGTAAATCTATCTTCCCTGTCAATCACAGGTCTAGAAATGTAGGGAGGGAGGGAGCAGAGTGGGAGGGGACGTTTTTTTGGTTGTCTAGTTTCAAAATCTTGCTCTCTTCTGCTCTCACTCTTTACAACGCTCAAATCTTAATTTACCTACAGCAGCTTTAATACAGAGAGGCCCTTCTCTTGCTCTCTCTAGCTCTCTCTCTCTGTATATATATATATATATGTAGGAAGATATTACATTACGTCACAAACATCAGAGAATGTAGGTGTGGTGTAAAGATTGGCCAGTACCCCACAGGGGTGCAGCCTCCAGCCAGCAACACACTCCACAATAGGGATGTGACAAATGGAAATTTTTTCTTCCGTTTAAACTGCCATATTTTTTATCGGTTAACCGTTTAACCGTTCAGAAATTTGCATAAAATTCCACGTGAAATCCCAATGAAGCATGGTTCTCTCTAGGGGACAATGAAGTTCTACTGCAGAGTTATACAGATACAGTAGCCTAGCCTAAATAAAAACACTATCAATTATAAGGATGAGACAAAAACACAATGATTAAAGAGAAAAAAGTTTAATAAACAATTGCTGTGGAGCATTTCGTTTTGATGATAGCCTACATTCACGCACTTTGTTGCTATTGGCAAAATAAAATAATAGGCCTAGCCTATACTAAGTTATGAACAGAACACATTTTAGTTTAAGGTTTTAGTTTAATGTCAAACTTAACCGAACCAAAAACACGCACACAACAAGTCTGATTCGATCTCTATGAAAACGCCATAACAAACATGACGTCTCGAAAAACAGAAAATAAATAGGACTCAATATGACAATTAACATTTGTCAAGACAGACGAATGTCCTTGGCTTAGCGTGGGCTATTGTCAGCGGCCCCTAGTGAGCAGCCCTATGCGCTATGCGGAGCGCTTTTAAATCCCTGGCTAACTAATTTGAAAGATTAATTTCTCCTACTACAACATTGTTGTTAGGTATTTATAATTGTATGATGATCGAGACCTGTTAGTGGTTGGTTTTTTTTAACTGCACAGTGATTTTAATTT
>OOFB01030024.1:0-25449 GCA_900323305.1 Trachyrincus murrayi
GAAATCCCTCTTTGTAGAGAATCTATTTTAGATTCTTGAATCGAGAATCGTTTGGAATTGAGAATCGTTCTTAGACAATTGAGAATCGTAGGAATCGAGAATCGTTTCAGAATCGGAATCGTGACCCCAGGAATCGGAATCGGATCGGATCGTGGCAAAGTGGAATCGTGGCATCCCTAGTGCATATGTCAACCAGATACATATCTGGAATGTGCAGCTTAATCTATAGATGTTGTACAATAACGCGTGAAGTAACTAATTAATATTATTATTATAACATAGGAATAAAATAATATTAATAATAATACTAATCTTTTGCCTGTGTAAAGCAGTCTGTGCTACAGCCAACAATAATAATAACAATGCTATTGGGTACGAGCAGAGAGACCAGGTGTAGAACCCTTTAAAAGCATTCCTTCATTAAGTTATTTTTTAGGAAACGTCTAATGGCGGTGTTTTACACTTTGAAATTGTCTTGGTTTTTATTTGTGTAATCTTCTGTCTTGGCTGATGTGTGCTGGAATCAGAGCTAACTCCATGCCCACCGATGTACTGGGGCAGTTCTATGAATCAAATTATATTACATTTTATTGGGAACAAATCATTGATATTTTTTTTCCTGGAAATATTAGTGGATTTCTTTATGGTTCACTTTCTTTATGGACCCCCGTTAACCCCACTTATTTTGCACTTGAAAAATATGCACGTGCACGGATTGCATACATGCACACACACGTGCACACATATGTGGCAATTAGTTTATTTGGAAAAGATGTGATCGGCTTCATAAGTGTTAAAATTTGGCATTGTGGTCCAGACATACCGCAATATTACACAGCCTTAGGAATTTATGGTCCCCCCCCACACACTTCTGTTTCCCATTTAGTAAAATAAAACTACTACATTTGAAAGCTGTTTTCGCATTTAATGCCAAATGATGACATATTTTATTCTCTTTGGCTTTGCACTGCATAGGCATGGAACCCAAGTTGAGGAATTATTCTGGAGTCTTAGCTGTCCGAGAGCTATACACAATACTTAATATTTAGTAATTTAGCGGACACTTAGTAAATAATATTTAGTGAATTCAGGTAGAGCGGACACCTGGACACGCCTCTGCTCCAAGCAGAACAGCATCACTTCTTAGCTAACTCTAAGGAAAAAAGTAACCTGCAATACAAGGATAAGAGGATATCTATGTTATACCTCAAAACAGCCAAACAACCATTGGTCTTTCTGGTCCTGTTATATTTATGTATCTATATTTTACTATCTTAAGATTTCAGTTACTTTTATCACCCTAACTCAAATGCTGTCTCATTTACTGGTTTACTGCAGAATCACAAAAATGGATGTCTGGTGTGTTTAAAGCGTCTGACTCATAGGGATTGTGCTGCTGTTGAGTTACAGGCACGACTTAATGAGCACGTTCACAACTTGGATGACATGACAGGGATTCATAGTCAAAATCTTTTATTTGTGTTGAGATTTCCGAATAACTTGTTTTCTGAGATATGTACTCTGGAGCTGTGTCCGATTCCCATCGCCCGAGATCTCTCTTTGGGCACACAAGACAGAACAATCCCTGCTTTCACAAGATGTAAGCCAGCCTATTTTTCCCACTAAGCACAAGAGAGAGAGTGAGTGTTTGTGTGTGTCTGTGTGTGTGTGTGTGTGTGTGTGTGTGTGTGTGTGTGTGAAACCTAAGTTAGGTTTTTCTTCTTTGCAAGGTATGAATAGAGAACAATTGCATACTGTAGGGACAGAGGATTTAGACCCCAAACAATTCATTTCAGGCGAGAGCAGAACACAAAGAAAAATGAAACACAAAAACCGATACCGGCAATGGCCAGGCTTGCCAAGGCTACCATCCTAATACTGAGCCTGTTGGACACAAAGTACCAACCTAAATACAGCAGGAAACACTTGGGCAATACAAAACACCTGGGAGATAAGGAAAGACTGTCCGTGACACAAATATAGCCTCTAACTCTGGGAGAGTCAGTCTCTATGGAGTTTCAAGTTGGGAGTTGGGGAATTGCAATTGTGATTTTTACACAAAGGAAACATCCAGCAGTTATATCTGCAGGTCAGGAGTGTACATTTACTCATGAGGAGGCCCAGTTTCAGCCAAAGTCAACCAAAGTTTCAGTCTTTGGTTGTGTGAGTGCGGATAGAAGGCATATGTCTCGTAGGTGGCCCAGTCACCTACGAGACTAAATGCACTCTATAAATGACTAAATGCACTAACTATTAGGCCTACCATTAATAATACACAACCGGGCAACCTTGTACAGCAGCAGAACATCACTTGGATACAGACAGTATTAATTAAGTGCCAAAGTAGTCCAGTGGTTCTCTCAGACTACACTGAATCATTACCTATAGACATATTCATTTCTCACTCCCTATAGCTTACATTACCAAATTAAACAGCGGCTACTCTTTTCGTGCGACTTCCAATATTGTCTAGAAGCACATTAAAGCCACTGAGCCACAAACAAGTAACAAGCACACCTATTATCCCATTACAATAAGAAAACCTGTTCCAGAATATTCCCCATTGCCACTGTGTTTAATGAATAGACATTACAGAGAGACTCTAACATCTATGTTTAATGTTGATGAAGTTTGGTGATTTGTGCATTGTTACAGGTTAAATCGTTTTCTTCACCCTGAATGAAATTCATGATTATGGGTACTGCCACAGGCAAAATAAAACCAGCCAACCGGCACCCATGTCATAGCTTACCACTGTTTATGCCGGTATTTCATTTTATTATTTGTTTTAATTTTAATTTCAGATTTCAGAATTAGATTTACACAATACACACACACACACACAAATACACCCATGCCCATGGGCCAAGTAAATGCCCAAACACATGCACAAAAGCAAAAATACAGGTATCCCTATAGACTATACACACTCATACACACACACACACACACACACACCTCGGTGTCCATCATATATCCAAGGGAGGTGTTAATCGTCAGTGATTGTAGCTACAGGTAGGGTTGTCCGCTGTGACAGGTAACCAGTTAGGCTCTGTGTCACGCTGGGAGAGCCCTACACTCAGGTCCACACCACACTGAACTTCAGTCTTAAGGTAGGAATTCATTCTTTAAAAAATAGCTTCACAGCTGATCGAAGGGACAAGCTTCGTATTTGTTAATTTTTTTTGTCTGTGTGCAATTTTAGCAGTTGGAATTTTGCAGCTCCGAGATTTTAAAGCTCATTGTCCAATATTGCAAATATAGGATTTATTTTTAAGAAACTATTTGTTCTGAGCAGCGTATATCTTTCTATTGTGCACTGCTAAAAGTCAACCTTGAGTATTTACCTACAACTAACAACATTTTTTGTTGGTGCGTAGCCATCGTGTACTGTGCGACAGCTTATTTTTTTAAGGTGGAAGGTTGTTGGTGACTTAAAGAAAGGTTGTGGACAACACAACAAGTAGTAATCTGAGAAACAGAACAAAGCCAGAGATGCAACGCGATACCTGAAGGGCTTTTTTCATCGTTTTGTACACATACAGAACCATACACTTGTTCACGGTGATAAGTTGGATTTGGAGACCATGGAGGTTGTATAACATGTACCTTTAAAGGAAAGCTAAAAAATAGTAGTATTTCTCGTACCACCTTAAAAATTGAGATTGTTCCTTTGTGATACGTGTGATGTGTGTGTTAAAACTATGTTGATGCTTAAAGAGCAAAGAGCAGAGTCTCTGTTTCATAAATATGCGTCATAATATTTATCTTCTAAACATGAAGCTGAAGACAAGGCGTGTGCACATCTCTGAAGGTTGCATCTCCATAGAGTTGTTTTTATTCACATGATTTTTATGTTTTATTTTATATTAAAATCTGCCAAACCATTAGGAATAAGTACTTTACCTGACAGTGATATTATGATAAAATAATAATTATGTATCAAAGATCTGTCACCCATTTAAGCCAAAACAATTAAAATGTAAAAATCCAGCGTGGAGAAAATGTGTATCCGATGTGAAAATGTTTTAATTACAACCATGACAGAGCGGTATCCACTGTTGTGATTCTCTGCTCCACAACACTGGTCTGGTTGGTTGTTGAGTCAATCATTATCCCTTTGAAGTCCTAGCTAAAAGGTAGGAGAGTTGAAGCTAAAGTACAGATGAAGGTCAGTCAGTGTACAAAAAGGGCCCACGGTGACTAAAACTAGCCATCCGTGTGTGTGTAGTTTCCATTCCAATGCACTGGGCATGGACGACATGGTGTTTCGCTGTAAGCCAGCCTGTAATGTTGTTACAGGGCCCCAAATGTTGGGGAAAAAAAATATGTTAATTGGCTCAGCTGCCTCCAATATTGTTTTGTCGACCACACTTTGACTTTGAAGCTTTTCTTCCCCGATACTCAAGAAACAATCAAACCAACAGTATCTCCTCTCTAAATACATCTCTCTGAAGAAAATATCTCATTGAAACCTCAACTTTATAGCACACTAAATCCGTATTCCTCCTGCTTGTCCCTGACGGGCATTGTGCTAAAGGGCATGGCCAGTGTTGGTAATCAGTGACTGTTTAGCACCATGCACATTGTTTTGTACACAGAGGTGCCTATTTAAAGCCATAAGGTCCTTAAAAAAAAGGGCTTCAGTCATTGTGGAGAGAGAACAGCTCAACCTAGTGGGTCAATACCTCAGTGGAAACTTTCAATGTTGTCTCTTTCAACAGAAGAAAAGACTACAAAAATGGATGACTGCAGTTAAGTTATTCAATAGAGTATGCATATGTTATGGCCATGAGCATACATTTCTGATTGTTTAATCAGTTAATTAAAACGATAGGCTAGGATAGCCTCGAAGGAAATTCCCTGTATCCATTTTTAAACCACTGTACTATGTTGACATGATTTTTAATTAATGCAATTTTACTTCATTTTCGATGTCACCAATGATATGAATTTTATCATGAGAATATAAGAACAAAATGTTGAAGAGGAACATTCTCAGAGTAAAGTCATTTTCAGAGCCTTAATGGGATAAGCCTATTACACAATATAGGACTTTCCAAGTACCAATTCGTTTTTAGATACCTCATCATATCGGATCGGTCATTGTGATATTTTGTAATTTTTTGTCCTATTTTAAATGGTGAAGCATTCATCAAAATTATGTCTTGTTAAAGATATTTGACCTAGCAATGCAAAAAGATAGAATTGCTGGACTAAATGGATGTAGGGCTTTAATGGTTGATTTCTGTGGCCTATGGTCAGTAAGCCTAACATTACAGTAAAATATTAACATAAAAAAGTATGAATACTAATACTACTATAATATAATATATATAATATAAGACACAAGAACAGCCTCTATCTTTATTTGTGGATATATTCAATGTGACATTTACTGAACATATTTGGGGTTTTACTAGCGGTGAAATCTAATAAATTTGGTATAAACATAAATTATACATTTCAAGGGCTATAAACAGTATAGGGTTAGTGTAATTTATGAATAATGTTATGAATTATATCATGTGATAAGTTATATTGGTGCATGTTGTAGGGCAGTCACTTTACAGCTATAGCACATTGTGTGGACCCAAAATAAAGTCAATAATACAAATCTTACATTTGTTAACTGTTATTTGTTTAAATCTATCAATATGTTGTCGTTTTTGTTTATTTCTTCCACCTTTGGATCTTGTGTCATAAAGAGTGTGGCGAGGTCGAGAGTGCATAACTCCTTTGACCTCATGCGGTGAGTGTTCGCACGCTCTGGCAGTCGGGGACGCGGTGCGTAGCCAGCAGCAGGAAGCCACGTCGGCCCCCGAACCAGAGGCTCCCAGTCCATCCAGGCAGATAGCGCCGGTGATTCAAAACTCCATTTTTTTTGGGCGTAGAGGAGGATGCTCTCTCGGTGGTTTGGCCGTGATCGATCCTTCCCCTGCCCATGATCGCACTGTCAGGCTATTCCAGTTTCCACGGTCGTTTTTCCCCCCGCTCACCCTTCGGCTAGGTTCAGTCCCGTGGCGGTTTCCTCTGCTGGCTCAACGACAACACTCTTCTGGACCCCACCCAGAAGAGAAGGGTCTCGGGCCCTTTGTTTTTATTTTTTTTGCGTTCTGCATGGACAACAGGAACAGAACTTCTTGTGCGCGCAACGCAGACACGGTTATCGCATGTGCAGATTTCCCGACGGTTCCAGAGGAACAGCATTGTCACACAACAGATCACTTTTGTATTTATTTGTTGATGTGGTTCAATTCAACGTTGTACCTGTATGTTTGTTGTGCCGACATGTTTGTTGTACCTACAGGCGCGTTTTACCTGCATTGCGTGTTGCATGGTGGCAGTCGCTAAACACAGTGTTGATTCATTCATTAAATCTCACGACGCAAGAACACCGCGTGTGCAATAAGGTGCTTATTAACACCGCTCAAATGCTGTCCCTTTTGAACTGTCAGACTCATCAAGTGCAAGGGTGCGCTGTCCTTTTAACAATATCTGCCCTGACTCGTCCTAGGTGTACAGTAATTCAGAGGGTGGTTGTTATGACAACACAAGTGACCTTTTCCGACGTGGCACACATGCGATAGAATGGGACAGGAAAGCGATATGCCCATCCATTCAGAGCAAACGTTACCTAGGAGTATCTGAGAATACATTACATTGAAAACACAACAAAAAAAACGGTGGCGTGTTGTGACAGATCTCAAAAGCTCCAGGGCAACTGGCGAAATAGAGCATTATTTATGGTAAACATTCCCACACTAAAATTAGAACTTAAAAGCAGCGAAAGTCAAAATCGAAATACAAGTTAATGATATGAAAGCAAAAAAAATACACTGCACGTCTCATGTCTTTCCTTCTTTGGTTTTCTTTTGCCTCGTATCACTGGCCCGTCAACAATGTGCGACTTTTGAAAATGTATTCGTCTTTGAATGTTAGAGGGGTCAGCGAGAGGTAGGAGATTTCCAGTGGTCAGCCAATCATTTTGATACTCAGAGGACTCAATTGATAATTATTTCCTCCAACAATAGTGGTTGGAAAAAAAACATGGAAAGTGGGCAAGCTTGGCTTAGGTAAAAGGAGGGCCATGTGGTCCATCTTCTGTATGAAAACAACACATGGAATTGGAATTTTTTTGGAATATTGGTAATGTCCCGAAGTCTTAGGAGTGGAAGTAACGGGTCAGTAAGTTAAACAAATACATTAAAAGATAGATTTTGACATTTTCCGTTTTCATTGGCTGAGCTTTGTTAAATCTCGACGACTAGTTTGGTCTGTTCAATAATGTATTCTTCCTCTCCGTTTTTTTTCTAACTTGTGGAAACCCAGTACATGACTCTTCCTGTGTGTGCTTGTGTTTTTGTCTCTGTGTATAAACACAATCAAGCACTTTGACTCTG
The DNA here is from genome assembly GCA_900323305.1 of Trachyrincus murrayi. Taxonomy (NCBI): domain Eukaryota; kingdom Metazoa; phylum Chordata; class Actinopteri; order Gadiformes; family Macrouridae; genus Trachyrincus; species Trachyrincus murrayi. Next base: position 7,404 of record OOFB01030024.1, read on the forward strand.
CCACAATAAATGTTTCAAAATATGCAATTGAAAGACAACAAAAGAAAAAAAATACACACACATTTCCTTTAACAATCATCCACTAGACATGTGACAATCCAATATTGAGCTTTTTTAATGAAATCATCATGGCCGTCAGAACTTTGGAGCCTTAACAACCCTTTTAGGATAGAGAAAAGAGACGGCTTTTAATGGCTCTTTGGGTTTTCATTGATAGTTCGCTTTGCCTGCTCCAAACATCCTGACCTGCATTGGGTCTGATGATTCTTTCCCACACAACTCTGTGGGTTAGCCCTACCCCTGTCAAAAACAATTCCAATTCCTCCCTATTCAAAACGGATAAACAGCAATAGCAAATTTGACCACTACTTTTAAAAAAGCAGACATTCGGTAGTATCGGTCAGGGTAAGGAGAAACACCAAGCCCGAAACACAGCTAGAAGTTCCTGTGTTACTGTACTGTACTGTAACATGGAGGGTGTTCCTCTGGTACCGCATGTGTCCTACTCTGTTCAGTGCAGCCATGATGTTGCCACTAATCTTTCTACCAAATGCACCGACTCCATGCCCATGATGTGCTTTTTCACACTCACGCTCACACTCTAAAATCAATGCAAATACTAAAATACGATGTTCACTATCTACCCCGCAGACTTTGCAAGGATGTGCAAACAGTACGCCACCGTGGGACACTCCGATGAGACGACAGCTTTGAGCGTGACCACTGAAAATGGCCGCCAGCACAAGAGGCTCCGCTACGTGCGCAAGGAGGGAGGCTGCAACGTAGTTTTCCGCCACGTGCCAGAGCCCTGGCTGCTATACGTGACGGACATCTTCACCACCTTGGTAGAGATCCGATGGCGGGTCATGTTCCTGATCTTTGCCCTCTCCTACATCCTCTCCTGGCTCTTCTTTGGCATCCTCTACTGGATCATCGCGCTGGCCAACGGAGACTTGCAGAACGACCCCAACGACCTCTGCATGTACCAGGTTCGCAGCTTCAGTGCCGCCTTCCTGTTCTCCCTGGAGACGCAGACCACCATCGGCTACGGCTTCCGCGGGATGTCAGAGAACTGCATGGTGGCCATCGTGGTCGTCACAGTGCAAGACGTAATCAGCTGCATCATCGACACGTTTGTCATCGGGATCGTGGTGGCCAAGATGGCGTCGGCCCGGAAGCGCGCCCAGACCATCGGCTTCAGCCACTGCGCCGTCGTCAACCTCCACAACGGCTTCCTCTGCCTCTCCTGGCGCGTCGGCGACTTCCGCCGGAACCACATGGTGGAAGGAACGTCGCGCGCCCAGATGGTGCGCTCCACCATGCACGCCACGGGACGCGTGGACGTGACCTACAAAGACCTGGACCTCCAGCAGAGCGACATCATCCTGGTGACCCCCACCACCATCACGCACCGCATCGACAGCCGCAGCCCGCTGTATGCCACCACCATGGAGGACCTGGGCAAGGACGACTTTGAGCTGGTGGTGTCCTTCACTTACACGGATGACTACACGGGCATCCTGCACCAGACGCGCACCTCCTACACGCCGCCCGAGATCCTGTGGGGCCAGCTGTTCCAGGACATGCTGCGGGTCACCCGGAGACACTACCGGGTGGACTACAGCATGTTCCACCACACCGCCCGGGTGCTGGTGCCCGTGATCAGCGCCGAGGCGTACGAACGCAAGAAGCTGTTGCAGCCATCGCCTCGCCACTCGCCGAGGCGCTCCCCGAGGTTCTCGCTGCGGTGCTCACCTGCGCCCTCGCCACAGCCCTCGCCACGCCCCTCACCCCGCCCCTCGCCACAACCCAACCACCGGGGGATGTACCTGAGACCTCCGGCGGTGACAGTGGAGCTGGTGAGCGATAACGTCTTCGAAGCACCGCCGGGGACTTCCGGCGAAACGACCCTGACGGAGGAGGAGCACCAGCAGCACCATCAAAACACTTTGTGTCCGCCAGCGGAGATCAGCCACACATGACCCTGAACACAAACAGGAGAGGAAAAAGAGATGAGCTGAGGCAAAAACCCAAGGCGGCTGCGGGGGAAATGTACTGTGCCTGTTGGCATCACACAAGGGCCGTTTTATGAAGGAAAGGAAAAGGAAATAGGACATATTTACTGTTAGGGAACTTAGGTTTTATCATGGAGAGAGATAGAAATAAAATAGAAACTAGATAGAAAATTAGAATTTTTATTTCTATTTTTCTGAGAATTTTTTAATATTTCATTTAAAAAAAAGTTATTAAATGCATATGTACAACCTGATTTGTGCAACAATATTTTACGTTGCAAGTTGTAAATAATGTGTGTGAGCATGTGTCACGGTTGCTTTTTACAGAATGGATTTGTGAAAAGACCCAATCAGAAGCAGTCTTTTATATCACTTCATATAACTGTCTCAAGATTATCCAATGTAACGTGCACAATGGTGATTCACCATGTGAATGGTGAATGTTAGTGAATGATGACTATGTATAATTGCATATAAGTAAGGAATACACCACAACAGGGTGTCCCGTTATTGGAAAATAATGTACGACAAGAGTGGTGATGCTTACCACCGCTTATACCACAGTTACCAACAATGATTCGATATTATACTTTCATCTATAATGTTGGCTGAAATTAAAATATTCTTCCATGGTGCATTGGGCATATTGTTTTTGCGTTGTCAAGGAAACATCTGGTCGATAGTTCTATTTGACCGTTGTTGTTAATGTTGGTTTTGTAGTGCATTGATTCAGAACTGTTAGAAGGCAGAGGTGTCCCACCCTTGGAACGTTATTGACCAATCAGGATTAAGTATTTAACAATGCTGTGGTATAATACACAAAAACCCCTCCCCCTTAAAGCTTGGTCTGGAATCTATCCTCCCCTACTCTGGCAGTCTAAAGGTCATGCCATATATGGTCTCTTTTCAAAGTTCAAAGGCACTGAGCGGCATAGTGCCTTAATGTCACATGAGCATTAGCAGGTGCCACTGTGCCACTGCGTCCATTAAGGCCTAGCGGTCTCTCCAGCCAAGCAGAAATAATTCTATTCACCACACATAACCCAGGTACCATTCTCCATAGTGACGAAAATAATTCTGATACCTGTGTAACTGAACAAAAGCACATTTTTTATTTTTTTAAATGTGTGTGTGTGTGTGTGTGTGTGTGTGTGTGTGTGTGTGTGTGTGTGTGGTTCATTTCAGCCTCCAGCTCTCCACCTTGTGGACCTCAGGCAGCATTCACTGGTGCATGCGTTTGGACCCCACCTCCCCAAACTAGAGAAGCAAACAGTGCGTGCACTGTCCATTCACTAACACGGGCCAATTCAACTAAATTCGTGTACTATAAATAGTGGGCGCTATAATCAAGCAAAAACGAATGGATGTAGGATGTCGATGTAGATTAACTTTATCACACTACCAGAGTATCATTCAAGTCAATTATTGGACATCCCGGTGAAAGTGCTGTCGATCACAACCAATGGCTGGCCTAAAATTATAAGCAACAGATGCATAGCCTAAACATCCTAAGCAACCTGATAGCCCAGTGGAGAAAGACAGTCATATCACAATACAAGCATGTAGGCCTTTTATTGAGTGAGTCACTCTTTCCGACAGAACACATTTTCCATACAGACATTAAAGAATAAGCTGTACAAAAACAAAAGATAAATCGAAAATATGAGTGGCTACACCGAATGGTGGCTAGTTCGGCCCTGCGACATGTACTCTAGAGCAGGTGTTAATTGTTCCAACACGAAACTTGTGTGGGGGAAGAAAACAATGTTTTAAAAATAGGACGCCTATTGCGCACATTCTAAGAAAAAAAAATCCTCCTTTTTGGCAGTATGCTGAATGATTTATTTGTGGTCTATTACTTTGTGTTAATTTTTGTATGTGGCATCTATAGGCAAATTACTTTCATATTGCTTTATTGCTGTTATTTTACTCTGTGTTTCACTCAAACCACGCGGTGAATGAAATAAATACACAGGATTTCATCAAAGAAAATCGTTTGTGTGCTCCGTCGCTCAGCGCGCGCTTCTCTCTCTCTTTCCTTTCATTGGCTGTGGACCGACAGGGGCGGAGCCAGCCGGTATGTTCTATTTAAATTGCTTTGAAGAAGTATCTGCAAAGCTCATAGTCAAGAGTCGTCGTTCGGAGATATGAGGGATTCTGAGACTAAAACCCATTCGCCCTAAATAAACAACAACAACAACAACAACAACAACAACAACAACAACAACTAACTAAACCACACGAGGATAGTGAATGCTAAAACTGCCTGGAATATATCCATATATCTATCATCAATCTAGTCCGGCTTGCCAATGCGTAACAGGTAAGCACAGATGAAACTGTAACTTCGTAAACTTCATAGAATCGTGTTTGTTTTAATTACACTGTTCAATTCAAATATTACATGTCATTGCATTGTCAGCGTTGCATGGGCTTCAACGTCGACGTTTGGATATGCGTAAATCAACCGATGTGCAACTAAAAGATCACCCGTGAATGAGGATATAGCTGTGTTGTTGTGGCCACTGAACGATCGTCTGCATGTAAATGCACTAGTCATTTACTTTCCTTAACTCTACAATTCTTAGAGAGTCAAGATTAAGGATTCAATATGTAGTTTCACAACACAACTAAAACAGTTGATAAATCATTCATCACAAATTATTATTATAATTATTATTATTATTATTATTATTATTATATATACGCATTGGATAATGTTGGTTTTAAATGAAAGGTCATTTTCCGTTGTATTTGCCTAAAATGGTGCGTGCATTTGTATTGGAGGGGCGTGTGACTGATTGCATCAGAAGTCAGTCCCCATTCTCCCCGCACCTGTTAACATTTGTCGCCGGCATTTGCTGCATTCTGGTTGCAGCGCCGCCTCTCTATCCAAGCCGTGGAGCTAGACAAGAGCTTTGTTTTAGATCAACGTGAAATCTATGTTGAATTTAGTTTGTATATAAACCCCCTGCTGCAAGAATAGCTGCTTTATTTGACTTATTACGCTTTAAGTAGGCCTATTGGACAGTCTGTAGTCTATGGCCTAATGTTGGCATCTTTTTTTGTTTGTAAAAACATCAACTGACAAACAGTAGGCCTAGAGCAAACTAATTGGCAAGGAAGGAAGAAAAAGTCAAAGTTTTGCTTTATCCCAATTGCAGTTGACTGTGGGATGTAAAAAGTACAAATTTTAACCTTGTCATTCATTAAATTAAGTTCTAATATAACATACATATTTCATTATTTATGCTAGTTTATTATAGTATAGTATATGTATTATAGCATATTATAATGTACAATGTTTACTTTTTCAAACTGTGATAAAGAGAGGCATTATTCGAATACTCGAAAGAGTATTCGAAGCTCTTGCCGAAAGAATAAAAAATAAAAAAGAAGAAACTTTCGTGATCACTTTAGTGCTTGTTGCCAGGACAGCAACTTCCAAGACAGGTACAACAGACACGGGTATTTAATGAGTACAGTCTTAGCTGTGCCTGAAGAGCCTCCCAGGACCGGCATTATGCTGCGGAGAGAGGAACATGTCCCCAAGGAGGCACCTCTAGGAGTCAACAAGCTGCATGCATCTCTCCTGCACGGGCTCCTTAAAAAAAAATACCTGTTCCGAACCTGTTGCATAAATAATCCTGACCGTACACTTTGCACTCATGTTACTGCACTTATAGGAAAAGTACACAACACTTTTCCAAATGTGCAAACAATAAACATGTAATCAATGCTGGGCATAGCAGGGCCGAGGATGCGTGATACGACACACATCCTTTACTTGAATTCACCTGCTGCCAATGTTTTCTATAAATTTGTTACGACCATTGCTAATACGGCAGTTCATACAGTATGCAAGTTAGACAATTGATATGTTTGTCTGAATAGTTTTGGTTTGTTGTTATGAAAAAAAAGAAGAATATATAAATATATACAGAAAAAGTTCCATGTGGTTCATGGGATCCAGTGGAAACCTCCTAACCCACAAGCCCACCAAGACATGATCGTGTCAACATTAAAGCAGCCAAGGAAAACAAGTTGCTCTTATAATACGGCCGTCAATGAGGACTTAGTCCAATTATTCAGTGACCCCTTTCAGTCAGGGTAGAAGAGGCAAGCCGAGGTTAACGGTACAGTTATTCTGTCATAACTGAATAAAATATTGTTGGCACAGGGAGATATGCTTTTTTTCCATCTCCTCTGGTATCTTGCAACATGTTATTACGGGGTTTTCTCAGGCTGTGTTACACTGCTGAGAGAGCAGATGGCTATCAATCATGGCAGGTTACAGCATAGTATTTTACAGATACATAGATACAATTTAACATTTAGTCTGTACTCCGTGTAATGCATCTTTCAATGTGTGTACTTAAAGCCTAACCCCATTTAAAATATGATGTCACGTCATTACGTTGTGTACGGGTCTGATGATGAGCCATTTCTTTGTGTTTCCTGCAGCCTTGGGAACTGATGAGGTCCAGGCTTCTTATGAAAGAGGAGTGACCCCCCCATCTTCGACCCTGTGGACCATCTCCCGAGTCGCGAGTCCGTCAAGGGGGCCAGCGAGGACAACGAGGCAGCCCCCTCACTTCGCCTCCGCATCGCCACCATTTTCTTCCTTACGTTGGGCCCAACAAAGCATTTCAAAACTGTTTCTGCAACGCTTCTTCCAGAAACTCAGACTGTTTTCCAAAGCAGAAGCAGCTCAGCCCTCCCAGCCAGAGGTGATGGGAAGTGTGCGAGCCAACCGCTATAGCATTGTGTCATCAGAGGAGGACGGAATGAAACTTGCCACCATGGCAGTGCCCAACGGCTACGGAAACGGTAAGGGGAAGGTGCACACGCGGCACCACCCGCAGAGCAGGTTTGTGAAGAAGGACGGTCACTGCAACGTGCAATTCGTCAACGTGAGCGAGAAGGGCCAGCGCTACCTGGCCGACATCTTCACCACGTGCGTGGACATCCGCTGGAGGTGGATGTTTGTCATCTTCTGCCTGGCCTTCCTCCTGTCCTGGCTGTTCTTCGGCTGCGTATTCTGGTTAGTCGCCATCTTCCACGGGGACTTGGAGAACAATGCCCAGAAGTGTGTCTCCAACGTGAGCAGCTTCACCGCTGCCTTCCTGTTTTCCATCGAGACTCAGACCACCATTGGCTACGGTTACAGATACGTGACTGACGAGTGTCCCGTGGCCGTGTTCATGGTGGTCTTCCAGAGCATCGTGGGATGCATTATAGACGCTTTCATCATCGGCGCCGTCATGGCAAAGATGGCGAAGCCCAAGAAGAGGAACGAGACGTTGGTGTTCAGCCACAACGCCACGGTGGCCATGAGGGACAACAAGCTGTGTCTGATGTGGCGTGTGGGGAACTTGAGGAAAAGCCATCTCGTAGAGGCCCATGTGCGGGCGCAGCTGTTGAAATCTCGCACCACGGCCGAGGGGGAGTTCATCCCGCTGGACCAGATGGACATCGACGTGGGCTTCGACAGCGGTGTGGACCGCATCTTCCTGGTGTCGCCCATCACCATCGTCCACGAGATCGACGAGAGCAGCCCCTTCTACGACATGAGCAAACAGGAGCTGGAGAGCACTGAGTTTGAGATCGTGGTCATCCTGGAGGGTATGGTGGAGGCCACGGCCATGACAACACAGTGCCGCAGCTCCTACCTGGCCGGTGAGATCCTGTGGGGGCACCGCTTCGAGCCGGTGCTCTTCGAGGAGAAGAACTACTACAAGGTGGACTACTCCCGCTTCCACAAGACGTATGAGGTGCAGAGCACGCCGCTGTGCAGTGCCAGGGACCTCGTAGAGAAAAAGTACATCCTGTCCAACTCCAACTCCTTCTGCTACGAGAACGAGATGGCCCTGGAGAACAAGGAGGACACGGACGAGGGCAATGGAGGCAGCGTGGGCCCCGACGGCACCCAGACGGACAATATCTCCGAGACGGAGCACAACCAGGCCACGGTGCCGCTAGAGCCTCGGTCGCTGAGGCGAGAGTCTGAGATCTGAGACTCGCTGCACCGTAGGTGGACTTCCTGTTGAAAAGGATTCTAAAAGTGACCTCCCGCTCGGAACGGCACAATGAGCTGGGCCTCGTGAGGAACAGATTCACACTAATGGTACTGCTGTTGGAAGAGGTTTTTATTTTGTATTGTTTTGTTGTTGTTTTTTACTTAAATTGCATATGACAAGATGTGTATGCAAGTATGACAAAAGACAGCACTATGAACCATGTGCATGCTGGCAGGAGGAACTCTCCATACAAAGTGCCCATGAATGTGTGCCTCTGTTTTGTGTCTATTGACTGCAAGGTAACATAGACGAAGAGGGGTTTGATGACTTGAAAATTGCAGGCATGGCTTCTGTTTTTCTGTCCAGCAAATACAATAAACAAACCTATATACACATCGGTGTATTTTACAAATGTGTGTTCTCAAAGCGCTGCTATAGAATTGTCTTTTATGAACAGACAGTTTTTGAAAAAGAAATGTTAAATTAAATAACCCTTAAATATTTGTATTTTGATACATTGCATGGCATAAGAGCAACAAGAAACTAATTTGTCTATGACATATTGAGCACTGAAAACTTTCCTTGCTATTTTGCACTTGTGGCTTTTCCCTGATTTTTCCAGTCAGTGCTCTCCATATTTTGTTGAAGAGATTCACACAGTCTTTAAAACTCAGCAGATGTACTGTCCATGAGCTGGTCTCACAGCAATTCACACTGTCAAAAGCCTAGATAACATCTTGTTTTCACACCAAAACAAGGTAAATTGAGTCCCAAATGTGTGCTGTATGGAATGCAATCTAAAGACAAACCACTGCAATTTGACGAGCTTGCGTACTTTTTTTTCTTTTTTTTTACGTCTATCACAAATGACGAGGCTATCTGTGATAGACGTGAGAGTGCCTGTTCTCAAACCTATCCCTGTGAGTTTCATTGAGGTGAATGGTAATTCTTTGCTGGCCAAACTGATAGAAACATGTCTGTTCTTATGAAGTTCCTGAGCAGGATTGTGATCATTTGCGTTCAAAAGAGTTTAACCAAGCAGAGGGGTTAAAAAGTGCTGCTAGTTAGGTTGCATAGGTTTTTCTTTATTATCAAATGCCAAAGAGTATTACTGTCTTAGTCATGTGTTTCTCTCAAACATCAACTCAACATCAATTAGATAGGTACAGATATATGAATAGAACACGTAGAAGTTGTGAGTTGAGCAGGGAAAAACATTTTTTGTCCTTGTGTTGATCATGTCTGTTGAAAAGCCGTGAGCCACACATTGAGCCTTAATACCACAGCTGTATGTGGGAGAAGACAGGGAGACGGATGGGCAACAATGACTGTGCTAACTGTTTAATTGGTGCGGTAAAACGGTTATTAAGCCAAGAAATAATTCTACGTGGAATTATGAGAGAGACTTGTCTTCTGTCTTGAAAGAAGTCTATGATAGAGCTCTATGATACAGTGTTATGATGGCAGAGACACTTCTTTTAGGACACTGTGTGCATTTCCTTTGCAAGGAGGGCAGGAAGGATCTGTTTGACAATCTCCCATATAGCGATAGCAAATCATTTTAAAACATTAAGCCAAACACTTTGTGTTTTCTACTGCCATTAATGGTCAGTTGACAAAAGTGGCCTTGTGCTTGTTCTTACACACACACACACACACACACACACACACCAGGGATTGGCTTTTTGTGTCATCAGTCTCAACTCATCCCCCACATTGTAGGATTTGAAGGAATAGCTCAAGGCCACATTTACTGTACTGTAACCTGGCATTTCGAGGTCTTTGGCCCCAGAGTTGACATTGAGAAAAAAAATCTATATTCAGTACCTTTCTTTTTTTAAAACGATGGAAGGCCTTTGGGCTAAGAAGTTCCTATATGTGTAAATACATCCCTCCCTGTCATAGTACTTGTGTATCAGTCTTCCAAATGTACTGCAAATCACGGAATGTACAGATTTTTGTATTAATAATATTGTTATTATTGTACATGCTGTTATATTGTTCTTTTTTCAATAAAATCGTATTGAATAATAATAATAGTATGCAGTTGCATTCTTGACATGCCATTCCTTGACAAGAAAGTAAGCAAAAAATAATAATTAATTAGATTTTCGAACATCATTGTGGGAGAAACCAAAAAAGAGACGTTAAATATACACAGAAAAAAGCCTAGTACTGGCTGAGGTCCAGGGGACAGCTGGAGCACAGTAGGCCAATGTTATGATGGGATGCGCATTGAAGCGCGTCAAAGGCCTCATCCACTGCAGCGGTCTGCGTCGTGACGCTAGACAGCCCTGCTCCTCTTGCGTCCTCTACTATTTCTGCGAAAGAGGGATTAGCACCTCTCTGTCTCTGTCTCTGTCTCTCTCTCTCTCTCTCTCTCTCTCTCTCTCTCTCACTCTGTCTCTCTCCCTGTCTCTCTCTCTCCCTTCCTCTCGTTCATCTCCATGGAGCTGGTAACGTCAGAGCCAGAGTTCCTCTCTCTTGGCAGAGTCTTCATCTGACGCCGGGTGCCAGGCCAGCGGGGTTGAAATCGACAGCCTATGCTGGGCTGTCTGTATCTATGTATTCAAGATATACATAATATACGGTGCTTCCAACCACCATAACCAAGTGAAAGAAAGACAATACATGGTTCTTTAGCTGCAATTCATTTTTTAACTTTTTGTGAATTATACCATGACATTTTACAGTGGTTTGTTTCATGATGTCACTATCCAGGAGCAATGGTGCACTGGGGTGGTAAACATCCAGGTGATAGAATAATAATGGTAATAATGATAATGATAATGATAATGATGATGATGATGATGATAATAAGAGATGAGAGGAAACGTCACCAAGGGGAACCGTTTCTATTTTGGAAGGAGGGAAGTGGAAACATATTTACTAGGCATGACGGTAACACTTATCTTGCCTTTCACCACTTTACCTCGCTCTCTGCCGGCTGCTGGCAGCGGTACGGCAGAACGAGCGGGAAGGTGGGGGTGGGGGAGGTTGGTTTCTGGATCTCCATCCAAGTCAATGGAAAATTCCTCTCTTTACAGTTAAGACAGACTGACACTAATGTCAACTTCTGGGGCCGCCAGAGTTGAGGATATGGTATAAACGGGTGTGTGTGTGTGTGTGTGTGTGAGTGTGTTTATGTATGCACAGTGCACGCGCATGTGTGTGACCCATTGTTTTTCACAAAGCAGGTAACACAACGCAGGTTTCACAAAGGACCACAAAGAGAATAACTGAATCTTATTTCATTATTTACCATATCCAATTGACACAAACTTAATGTAATGTTTTGAAAGTAAAGCTAAAAAAATGAATAGGTGAATGACGGATACAGGTGTCTAAAAAGGAGGATTTCAAAGGGATTTTTTTCTTTAACTTAAATCTTACCTTAAAATAGAGGGTGGCCCCTCTTTGTCCCCAGGGGCCTCGTTGGTGGGAAAGTAAGGAGCTACTTTCCGGTCACACCATTTAATATAGCATTTATTTATTGAACTATTAATTTGGAGTTGTGACCAGGAAAGGCACACTGAGGTTACTTCCTGTTGGAGAGGAAGAATAGCGTATTGTTAAGCGCCTCGGCCTGGTAGTCGGCCTTACTGATCTAGGTAAACTTGATTTGCTATTGTGCTCACACAAACACACACACACACACCCTTTGTTTATGAAAACAATAACACTGTATATGTGCCGGGTAAACACCCCGAGGTAAATGTTAGCATTTACCCTCCATTATTAACGTGTAATTATTAACGTGTAAACGCTCTGAAATATCATAACAGATGCTGTGACTATAAACCAGAGTTCGAGGAGCAAACACTGCACGACTGACACACCTCACGCTTCTGCTCTCAGCTACGAGCGGAACCCCCTCCTTCCTGCTTCTAGCGCTCCATTGAAGCTCCTGGGAACCTCCTGGGAACCTGCGTGTTCCAGACAGACATCTCTCATCCAGACCTGTGAACCTGCTGCTGTTTTGTCTCATGCTCCCACTGACCCTTTCCTGTTCCTCACCACATGGACCCATCGGTTTCACAAACAAACCGTCCTGCGACGGAGCAGGGCATTCTGTAAAGGCCTTTCTCAGTGAAGACCCTTCTACTACTTAGTCATTAGACACTTTTATCCGAAGCGGCTTACAGCGAATTCAAATACATAAGACTGTGGATTGAACCCAGGCCCTTATGGCAGAGAGTCAACCACATTAAGCTCTACTACACTATCCTGTCCCCTTTCTTCGCAAAAGCCCTTTATCTACTCACTATTCGGTCATTTAGCCGAACACTTTCATCCAAAGAGACTTAGAGTGAACGTGAATTACATGTCATTAAGGAGAAGGTTTGCAGAGATTGGGTATCGAACCCATTAGTTCCGGCTGGGAGTTGACCACCTTAACCACAATCCCCCTTCTCTGTGGAGGCCCTTCTATGTGAAGGTCTACTTGCATTAAGGAAGTCCTGTGGACATGCATTCAATTTGTTATGAACAGAAACCCCAGAGAGTTTTCTTGTAAAACATTGCGATCGCAGCCTGTTATATGAACATACCAATTAGTATGAAAGTTATTCAGCATACGGACAACGAATAGGCAGAGTCTTGCACTCAGCCGATGAATTCAAGCGTGTCCTCATTGACTCCATGTTCTGTTGTCCTGCTCTTTCCAAAAGGTGGACATACCTGGAATAGCTGATGCAGAATCAACACATGCTGTACGTGTAAGTGTATATGATGGCGGTTTTACAGCACACCGCGGCCACGTCGCAAACCCAGGCAAGGGTGGAATTTTCCAGAGACCTTAAAGGAAAAGAAAACCATTCCCTGACGCTTATTTTAGCCTTTCTTTGATGCTTTGCCAAATCCAATTGTCTTTGATGCCGGCCCAAACACTATCACCATAGGAGACAAACGTGTCTTCTGTCCCTGGACAGCACATCTCCATTTTACTGTGCAGTAAACTTAATATTCATTATCATATTTACTGAATTCACTGTCAATTTTTGCTGACTGGCAGCCATGCTGTGGTATTCCTTTGAGGCTGTGTGTAGCGGAAGGGTAAGATAATGGCATTTTCTATACTAGTAACTAACTCTTCAAGGTTTGTGTCGTCAACAAAGAAGAAGGTCAAAGTGAAGGCCAAAGTCAGCGCTCGACCCATGCGTGCCGAAGACAGAACATATTAAATGCTTCTGGTAGAATCACAGCTGATTCATACTGTTCACGTCTTGCCTCTGTCCCTATAGGTTCCTCAGACAAAGCAGACACAGATTGCAGTTTATGCTGCCTTCTGGCATTATGTAATAGATAACTCCAACGTTCTAATCCTAAAGTGTGCTGGTCCACTGAAAGTTAGTCAAACTATGTTGGTGACTTTTTTTAATAAATAAGTTTAAAATCAGTTGTGCTGAAATATCATTGTCGTACTTCTCCTCACGTTCCTTCTGGGATGCCATATTTGGGGAGGGGGAATTGGATCTGCTGTGCCACTGACCAGCTGAGAACTATTCAGAACGCCCCAGGCCCTCTTCATTCCTCTGGTGTCTGCCTATTGGCCGCAGCCCCAGGCTACAGAAAATTACCCAATTTTTACATGTGGCGTGTAGTATGGTGTCTTCAACTCCTGTTCTTTCACTGCGGCGAGTGTGTTTATTTCATGGAGATCCAAATATAACCCTTTTTTGGGGTAATGACAAAATCAAGCCCCCTTCGTAACGTGAGTGTAGAGATTTATATATCCCTATGTGAGTGTCTGATCAATCACTTTGTACTGTTTGGTTATTTAATAAACAGTGTATTGACTAAGTATTCTTCTTATTATTCTTTCTTTGTTATTTTAATGTACTTTACTGAGATACATCAACAATTAGGGAACATTTACTGTGTTTCAGGTTGGGAAAATAGTGAGTGATAGTGACTTCCTCCCCTCCAACTTGCTATTGTTGAATCCTCCTCCAATCCTCCAGCCAATTCCATACCACTTCACCAGAGTCTAAAAGAAATACATGCAAAAACATCTGAAAACTTCTGTTTCGCTTCCTGCACGACTTCTTGTCAGTCAGCTTCTACCTCACCCCAGGGGCCCCTCTCCACGCTGTGCGATATAACTGTACAACTGAGACCTAGAGGTGGCTGACCTGGGGCATGCCCACACAGCGATTTGACCTGACCTTGATAACACCAGTGGTGGTGGTGGTGGTGATGATGGGGGGGGGGGTGCAGCAACAGCTGGTCAAGAGCAACCGGAGCCCCCCTACAAAGGAGGGGCTTCGGCCCTGCTTCTCCTTGACAAATAGAGTCCACTTTTCATTTATAGCTCTGCGACCGGGGCAGGGGGGAGATTAGTCGCCGTGTGCACATTGATGGATGGGGAGAATGTGCATGGGGAACAAGGTTGGGCTGGAAAGCATTTAGACCACGAGCAGGCGGTTTGCAGTGATTTACGAGAGACGACTGTAAACTGGGCTAGTGCTGCACGCCAGGCAGCACGTCATGATGAGTTCTAGATAGAAAATATTATCTATCTAAGAATGGATGACAAAACCTCTGTTGACCCGATAACTATGCTTATGAACGATAGGTTCTAACTCCTTTAACGCTGAACAGCTTAGCAAGGAATGTGTGAAAAAACGGAAACATGTCCTTTGAAAAGGAGTAGACCACCCAAAGGCAATAATTAGTTAATCAATTGCTCACATTTTCTAATCTGGAGTTGGGCCTTGTCTGTGGGACATACTGACCATATAAAATGGATTTTGGAGACTTTATGTATTATTGTTCCAAATCTAAACTGACATACATTGTGACAGTACAGTGAGGGACATTGAGGTCAGGCCACAAAGGTTTTTAGAGTTCAAGCAGCCCCGTTTATTCAACAAATTCCTCTTCTGATCCTTCTATTATGTACCCCAATGAAACACACATCAGCTGGACACACACACACACACACAAAAATAATGCGTGTGACGGCAAAGTTATGCCACCCGGCACCAGCTGTGTTATTTGCTCTATTGTCCAACAGCACAGTGGAGCGACAATGCTTCCGAGAGGTGGGACGAGGTATTCGGTCAACCGTACGTTTACGTATCATGCGGTAGGGCTACAACTAAAGACCGTTGTCTCTTCATCCTACCACTGACAGCTAGCAAACAATTACGCCGAATTAAGCTACCACTCCCATCATCATGAGCATTATCATCATTATGAGGCCGAATTGTGCCGTTAATTCAATATTGCCCCACTCATTCTTTTTATAGACCATGACACAGACACAACATTAAAGCGTCGCCTAGTACACAACGCTAACCAAATTAAATCCGGGAAACATGATTTCTTTCTGCCGTACAGTAGGGTTGGGAAAAGCAAGAAACTGTTCACCATTGAATAATATCAATGGTTGGAGGATAAATATATCCGACAGTTAAGCTGACAGCACGCATGGGGTCACTTGCAGGGGCCAAATGTTTTGTTTTCATTATAATTTATATTATTATAAAATGGCTTGTGAGCAAGTAAGTGTGTGTGTGTGTGTGTGTGTCTCTGTGTGTGTGTGTGTGTGTGTGTGTGTGTGTGTGTGTGTGTGTGTGTGTCTGTGAGAGAGAGAGAGCGAGAGAGAGAGAAAGAGAGAAAGAGGGAATGTGAGAGAGGGGTATTAAAGGTATGTAAGCCATTTTATTTTATTGATGAATAGTGACAAAGGTCTGCACGCAATTAGAGCAGAGCCATACTGTCAAATCACATACAGTATTTTTCCGTTAATCAGGTATTTTGCCATATCTATTTACACAAAAAAAGTTATTGCCTGAAATCAAGGAGAAGAAATGAAGAAACGTAGGCTATCACATGACATAATGATGAACCCGTGTGTGGAGGGAGGGGGGGTTACAGCTATATATATAAAAAAGGTAAATGACGAATGAACTGCTGGGAGTAAAAATAGCCCACGCCTTTTATGCATATCTAACACAGTTGCGCGCAACACCAGCACTTTGTCTTGTAAGACCGGTGGTCAGCACACTCCGCCTCACGCTTGACTGCGTGATTCATTCTTATGCAACGTGGGCCTCAGCCACACAATGTACCTGGCATGGATACAGCTCTGTGGCACTGGGCCCCCGGCATCGCCACTTGCTACAGAGGCCTTAAAATCGCAGCCTCGACATACCGCCATGCGGTCTGAAAGCATATATGGCGATAATACTTGAAATACTCTGTATTTTCTGGTATGGAAACTGTGAGTACTTCACTGCTTGACTACATGCTGGATACACTGGGGTAAATATATAAGGTACTGTATGTAATGTCTGAGTTTGTTGGAAATTAATAGTGAAGAGTACTTTTATTGAAACCTTTAATTGAAACAATGAATTGATTGATTCATAATAAAGTGATGCATAGGAAGAAGAAAGTTTAGAAGTCTATCATTGATACCATATTACTATTCACTTAATTTAGTAATTTAGCAGATGCTTTAATCCAAAGTGACTTACAGTGAATTCAGATACATGCTATTAAGTTGCAGGTGGGAGTTAGGCATCTGGCTCAAGGATGCTATCAGGTAGGCTGTAGCCATTAGGAAACACACCTAGAACCCGTAGGCAGGGAGTTGAACACTAACAACTACATGGCTAGATTCCAAAAGTGAATCTATTGCATTTCGCCTGGCGTTTCCTGCTAAACTCAAGATGTTTTCCTCGATCTCCATTGTTTTCCAATAGTCAGCTGCTCGTCAAGAGGCTTAATTGGCCGCTGAATTGTCTTGGGGATGGAGGATACATGGAAATAAATACATAAATAATTGTATGTCTTGCTTGTACTCTGACCGTTTTTGGAGGTTCAATTATGGATTCAGTTTAGGTGAATTTCCACCACGTTCCCCTCATGTGACCCTTATAGATTTTAAGGACATGAGAAATGAAACATGCTTTTCTTATCTTGGTAATATTGTGTTGCGGTGCAAACACATAAGAGAAGATCTTTTGTGTATAGTAGTAACAATCTATAGGACGATGGACCTTTTGTCCAGGGGGCAAGGAGTAAAATCAAATATAATAACCTTACGAATGGACTGCGCACCACCATTAGCATGCCCTTCGCTATCCAGATGCAAGAAAAGAACGAAAGAAGGACATACTGCGGTAAAGTTCTCTGGTCTGTGAAAAGTAAAACTTTTGCGTGATCATATAATGAGCTTTAAACGTGTAGTTTGTCAACGCACGTAACTCCACAATACAATAAATAATAAAAACTGCCCCATATTGTGGAGTGTGTGTGGTTGGTGGCAGGTTTAACCAGCCTCACCTGGCAGGCTGATTAGGCTGTGGGGCTGGGTGAGGCTGCACACCTGTGGTGCATTGGTAATCAAGGCACACGGGATAAACCAAGATTCAAGATTCAAGATGTTTATTTGTCACATACATACACGGGGTGTGCAGTGAAATGAAAGTGGCAATGCTCAACAGAAATGTGCAAAGGGCAACAAGTTTACACTATTTACATTATAAAAACCAACACAATATTTACAGCACAATATTTACAGTAAGAGCACAATATTTACAGTAAGAGCACTAACAAAATATAAATATAAGAAATTGTATGTATGTATATATGATATAAATTATAAATTATGTGCAGTCATTACCTAAGTGTGTCTGTGTGTGTGTGTGTGTGTGTGTGTGTGTGTGTGTGTGCATAAGAGGGGGAGTGTGTGGGTTTAGGTGGGGGCCCTGGTGAGGTCAGAGTTCACAGTCCTGATGGCCTGAGGAAAGAAACTCCGTCTCAGTCTCTCTGTTTTGGCAGCGTGACTACGGAGGCGCTTGCCTGACCGCAGCAGCTGGAACAGTCCATTGTTGGGGTGGTGAGGATCCTTCATGATCCTGCAGGCTCTGGTTCTGCACCTCCTGGTGTATAAGTCCTGCAGGGTGGAGAGTGTAGTTCCAATAGAGTAGTGCGTTCAGCCGAATGCACTACTCTCTGCGGGGCCTTCTTATCCTGAGCGGAGCTGTTGCCAAACCA
>OOFB01030027.1:0-22895 GCA_900323305.1 Trachyrincus murrayi
GACAGGGCAACTGGCCAATGAAATTTGATCATTATATAGCGGTTTCAAGCAGGCTCTAAATCGAACACAACCAAGCCACCAACGGACACATCTCTCCACAACGGAATATCGCATACTTTCCCCGACATTTTCGCTTTGATAATGCACAATGTGATATTGCGATATCGGTATTAAGTCAATATATCACGCACCCATAATTTTTATACAGATTTCTTTTAAACAATTGCCATTTACAGCGCAGAAATACCAACACTCAAGCAATCAATGCCACATATTTCTTATTTCTTACATACATTTCTTAATACATCTCAAAATCACCAGTAAATCTTAAAGGATTCACCTCCTGCCCGGCTGTGAGAGCCTGCTTCTTGTGGCTGGTGCAGTCTGCCCCCTGGCTCCGGCAGACACTCTCCCGGGTACGTAGCCTCCCCCGTTGGTGGGGCCTGGTGACTGGACCCTGCCCGCCCCGGCTGGTGCCGCCTGGATCACTGGCAGTCCTCTGGTAGGCTGGCGAGAGGTCGTCATAGAGCCTACGGGGTTCATGGCTTTGACCGGAGTGCGCATGGAGAGAGGGGACTGGCCGTTGGCACGCAGTCGACTGCAAGTGATCCCTTCAGTGAAATATGGGTGGGGGGGCACAGTAAGACATCTGAGTACAGCAGAATACCTGCTGAGCTACTGTTACGGTCTTGCAAGGGGGTCGCCACTATTTACCTGTCGGTGTCAATTCTACTGCACATAACCCACAGACACGGGAACATTGTTGAGAAGATGGTTCATTTCTACTTAGTGAATGATATCCCTAAAGATTTCCACTTGGCCAGTTTCCATATGAAATGTAATTTACAGTATAGACTGAAAATGACTAAAACTATAACCATATTGGTAAAAAAAAAAATCAAATAAAAATCACACAAATGCAGATTGAAATAGGAGGCAGAGGAGCTCACTGTAAAAGCAGTTCTTCCCCTTTTCAAAAACCTCATTGTAAACAAAAAGAAACCCCGTGCACCTTAGAGGCAGTAAACCAGCACCCTACGTGGAGGCAGCATTGGGTTACGTGCAGTACGCACATAACGTAAGAAAATATTTATGTTGGCCAAGTAATACTTAACCTGTATATTTCTTAGCGTTATGAATTGGTCGTATTGGAAGGAAGACAATGAAGCAGTGCTTTTTTGAGACATTGTAGCTAAAACACACAAAGGGTTTTAGTACAATAAGAGGGTGACACCTGTAACTGAGGATCAGTGTGGCGGAGGAGCAAGTGGGAGAGGTGTTAAGGAGGTAGAGTGATGGTGATGGTGGTGGTGGGGGGGGGGGTGACCGATACCCGCAGGAGTGGTGAGGTAGAAGGCCAGGTGAGGAGGGTAGGGTTACCTGTGGAGGGGGAGTGGTTTAGGCGGGACACGCGGTTGCCAGAGCTCTGGAGGTTAGCCTCCATGCTGCGGCTGTTTCTGACTGCCTCCAGGGAACGCAGGCTGGTGCGGGGTGCCAGATTGGGCATGCTGTGTCTTAACTCCTCTGCAACCACACCCACACACACATGCACACACAGGTTTGTAAAAAGCACATAAGGAGCCATGCAGCGCCACCTGCAGGTCAAAAGAACGCCACACTGAATACAATCCAATTCATTGTAGAAGCAAATTGAAAAACAATTGCAAAAAGGAAAGTATGAAAGGTGCCTACTATTTCTTCACCAGCCAGTACACCTGCCGTGCTCTCTCTAGGACCTTGTCCACACTTATATGGGTATTTCTGAACATGTATTTTTTTCCCCCTCCGTTTTAAAAACAGATTCCTGTCCACACCAATGGTGTTATATAAAATATCTCCGTCCACAAGAGAACGCAAAAATGATTTAAAACGCTCACATAAGCATGCCAGGCCAGTAGATGGCGATAGAACTTGATGTCAAACACCATAGAAGAACATTGCATGCACACATGCATATTAATGGGCTTCTTCTTGAGCGGTGAATACAACATCAACACAGCACGGTGGTGTAATGATGAAGGAAAACTAGGTTGAACATGTAATTAAACCTAACAGTACTAGCCACACGTAAACACACCGGTAGTCCGCCATTGTTTGTAGGTTTCTGGCGCATGCTCAATGTGTGACATAATTGCCATATGTAAATCAAGGTCATGATGTCATCGTTTTGTGAAACCCCCGTGTACATGGCACTATTTACATAACTCCTCCACTCACTCTCCTCCTGTAGGCGAGCCATGATCTGGACGTCGGTGAGATCCTGCAGCTTGTAGCCCATGGAGATGGAGTCGTCTGACGTGCTGAGCTCACTGTCGATGGACGACTGAGAGCTGAGGGCTGAGTGCATACGCACAAGGCCTGTCGACAGAGAAGCACAACACTGAATGCAGACACAAGAGCGCACAACTCCTGCACAACTAAAAATGGGACAACGGCATACTTTGTTTTTTTCAAACAGTTACTCATGTTAAAATGTGTCCCTGTTGAGGCTATGGAAGTCAGCTGTTGCCTGCTACAACATACCCAGACACTCTGACGTCACCCCAGACTAATTAATACCAAAAGCCTCGTCTGCTGGTATTGCAAAAAGGGTGTATGCAAAATACATCCTGCCAGGCCTGCCTGTCTGTCTGTATGTCAACATCCAGGGAGGTTTTGGTTATGTAAACGGTCCAACATTAGAAAGGGTCATCGCCCACAAGCAAAGCATTTTCAAGTTCATGCAAAGACGTACGTACAGTGTTTTCACAACACAAGCACAAGTCCGTTTTTTGCACCACATAAAAAGGAATGCATTGTGAGGAAATTAGGCAATATTAAAAGGTGAAATCATTTTGTATTTTAAGCAAACCCCATATCAAAGCCCCAGCTCATTAATTCAGTTCCACGTTTCAGGATTAGCAACACACAACACAGAGGAAAGGACAACACATTACATTTTACCTCCAACCTGTTATTTGATTTCTTTGTGTTCCCTCTAGAAGACATTTTATTACATCAATTTCACACCATAAAAAAAAAGCCAACACCCAAGGTCAATATCAGTGCAGTGTTGCGCAGGCAACGAAGAGCAAGGTGTGTTAATGTCATGCCATACCTGAGCTGCCACAGGTTAGTAGGGATTTGTTAGTCGATTTATGGTACCCGGGGGAGATCAGGCCTGAGCCTGCTGAGCCAGCCTCTGTTGAGCTGGGGCTGCAGTACATGTTCTTCCATCGAGATGCTGCAGAGTGACAAGGAGAGAAAAGACATTGGTTTATCCCCTTGTGCAGTCAACCAGACCAGGCCTTTCACTGGCGTAAAACAAACAGCCGGACGACATGAACTAAATCACAGTATGGTGACCAAATCCAGTGCCGGCAAAGGCCGAAGTTTCAACATTGCAACCAAAGAGAGCAAACTCCCAACTCAACCTCACAACAGGTTTGGACAGTTTAGCAATGGCTTGCCCTGTGTGCCACTGGGCAGTTTCACTGGCTTACACCTGCATAATGGTAGCACTTTAAATGAAGCTGAGCCAGGGGGTGGTGGGGGAGGAGGAGTAACCCAAGCTAGCCCATGACTTTTAGCTGCGGTGAGAATGGAGAATGGCTTTGTAGTTCCAGTTCCGCACCGTGCAGGAAGAATGGCCAGGTTAAATAATGAATCACACACACACACACACACACACACACACACACACACACACACACACACACACACACACACACACACACACACACACACACACACACACACACACACACACACACACACACACACACACCTGGGGCATTACTGTATGGACTGAAACCACCTTTTCACACAGACTCTCTGATGAGGTGAACAGTAAATAAGACTACATACAGTAGAGGCACTGAAAGACTTGAATGAATACAATTCACATTGTGCTTTAAAACGTGACAATGAGTTGGGCTAAACTTTCCCAAGGATGTTATAAATACTCTGTAAAACATTGAAGTGCAATGCAGTTACTTGTCTGCTAATGGGGCACATAATTGAAGATTTGGATGGGGTGCAAACTTCCGTCGGGCTCTTGATTCAATAACGATTCATAAAGACCCCAACCCTTTGCTTCATTGTTGCATGCTTGAACCACATGACATTAGGAAATGCGTACTCTGGTCCAGACGGTTGATCAGGGTCCGGCATGCGACCTCGGTCTCGGGGCTAGGGTGGTCCAGCACCCTACGGCACCACTTCAGTGGAGACTCTGGGCATGGCTCTGCCACTTGCTTCTTAGGCGACACGTACAACCTGAAGACAAATATGTACCACAAGTGGAGGAGGAAGAGCACAAAATGCTGAGTCAATATTTCAAGCAATTACAAGCGCAGAAGCGGCTGAGCAAGAATGAAAGAGATAAAGAGTAGGGATATTGGCACAGGGAGGGTAAGCAGCATGTGCCCCATTTCCCTCCATGTGTTTATCAACACTTCCTGCATCAGAGGGTTTGGCTGAGAACACGACAGTAAGTCGATGTCCATGTTGGACTTTAACAATTTGTGGTTGAGAATGTGCAGTGAAAGTCACAACGTTTTTCAAACAAAAGAAGGAGGTGTGAAGTGGCAAATGGGGTGCATCAAGGAAACAAACGCCAATAAAAAAAAAAGGTAACACATCACCCTGAGTAAATGCCCCAGTGGAATACAATGCCCATGTTCATTTACCAATCAATATCGCATTCCAGCCTAGCCCATCTACTCAGATCATGTTTTTCTTAATCAACACAGTTGTAAACATGTATAATACACATTGACCTGGCTAATAGCAGGTTAAGATGTTCTGTACTTGCTCTGGGCTATGCAATCACTATGCCTTGCATGGTACAAAGAGAAGACATGTTGCAGTACCATCCTGCTCTACTGTCTTCCATTAGTGGCCATCGTTGTTTGTGGTGTGCACGGTGGATCCTCCACTTTGCATTCTAAGACGTGCCTCGTGTCATGCGAGGCAGCAGTACAGAGCTCGTCGAAACCAAACAGTCACTGTGCTGAACTTAAACGCTTAGGCTCAGGGCCACGTGAGCAGATTCTTTGAGCCAAGAGACACAAAAGGCCAGCGCTCATTGGTTCTGGAGTCTTGACAAATCAACCGATGCTCATCTTCCCATTAGGCAAACACAAAAGGCATCCATCTCCCACTGGTGTAAGCAACAATGCGGACAGTGCAAATATCCAGGTCACGTGTCACTAAGTCCGAGCTATGACATACATTTGGAGCTTACATGTGACGCAAACATACATCCTCAAATGTGTAGATACATGTTTGTGTTGGGTGTGTATGTAAGGGACCTTCCAGTAGATCTTCATAGAGCAATTTGGTGAGCTATTTGGAAACCTCTCATTTCATTCTCTCAGACAGATGGGGAGCTACGAGTGACAAATGTCATCCTTGAGTTTCTCTCAGTGGGAATTTTTTTTTATCCTGTTACTACTCCAGCCATGGTCTCGGAGGCCCCCTCTCAGATCACATGCCATGCGATTCGTCCCAAAGCCGTTTAGCCAGCATCCAATCCTGGCCCCCGCCTGGATCAGATTATAGACTGCGGGGATTACTGGCTGTTGTGGCTATGATAACCAGAGAAGCACATATGGTATGGCTAATGATGTGAAACAGAGAATGCCATAACTGGTTTGACCACTAAACCCAACAGCTGAACTTCTAAAGCAGAGCAGGAAACAATAGACTACCTGTTTCAGGGCATGCAAATCGGGATGCATGCCACATACAGGGTGAATTACGACACTGTGAGGCACCATTAAGGAGGATTATTCAGCATTACCAGTCTAACTGACCTTTTTAGGAAATCTAATCCTACAAATAAATAAATCGAACCCTACTAATTAAATTCTGGCAAATGCTGCTTCAAAACAAGATGATTGTAATGAGATTAGTTTAAACTGTACTGTACACTCAATCATTAACAATGAGTTGTTGTATATTAGATACATCCTGCAATCCTGGACATGCATCACAGTAAGGTGTGTGGAGACTGACAATGCAGTAGGCCTACGTTCAAACTAAAATGTGACCCAACCTGGTTCATTATGAAATGAAACATCTGAAGATAGATAGAGATTAATGCAGACAATATTTAGTATTAAGAAAAGCAGGGGCCCAGCCAATACATTGCTACGTACCAACTGTTTTCATCATCCACCTCTGCACACTCATCTTCTAGATCCAGGACATCGACCTCGTCCAGGGCGGTTTGGTCCACCCCAGAGTCACTCTCGGCAAGGGTCTCTGATTCATAATTCTCCTGAGAGGGGCTTTCTTGGTTTTGGGTTTGCCCCTGGGCTGGCTCTGGTCCATTGCTGCAGGGCAAGGTCAGGAATCCCATACATGGACCCCCGAATCCTTCTGCCCCTTCTTCCCCCAAACTGCTTGTCATGGGGAGAGGGGACATGTCTTCGCTGCTGCTGCTGCCGGAGTCCTGTGGGGGAGAGCGCTCAAAGTCTCTGCTGCCCAGCTTGCCGCTGTGCTCCAACCTGAGGTCAGGGTGGCTTATGCCTTCACAAGAGAGCCTCTCATTGATATTGCTGCTGGCCGTGTGATTGCTGTAGCTGCTGGAGCTCCCGTTAGGAATGGGTTTGCTTCCCCTGTTGCGAAGTGTCTGGTTTTGAACCTCCAGTCTACGAACAAGCTCCTGCAGCTTGCGGACCTCCTCCAACTCCACCCCTGCTACGTCCTGCTCCTCCTCAAACCCAGGATCTGAACTTTCCATGAGACCACTGGAGCATCCAGAGTCAGGCTTTTGGATCGCAGTGGTGTTGCCTGGAACCACCATGCTCTCAGCCTAGGGTAGGAAGGAAGACATGACAATTATCACACAATACCCATTATAACACAACACCTATTCACGCGTAAAATGGCATTCTATTAGATACACTAATGCACACAGTCGTCTGCAAATTAAAACAAAATTATAATTAGCATTGCAAATACAGTGCAATGAGAGTAATAGACATTTTAATGTGGAACAAGGTGCACATAGCACCACCATTTGTCCACATCTAGATCCTGTGTCCACGATAGGCTAACTAATAAGTTACACTAGCAATCAATAATCAATGCTTACAATTTCGATAGCATTAATGCATTATGCACCAACAATTACCTAAGCATTCGCCACATTTAATGAACGCGCGGTAGTTTAGCTGTATGTGTCGTGCATATAAAAAAAACTAAAATCAGCATTTAAGTTCGTCCAGGTAGCAAGCAAGCGGTAGCTAAACAAACCTACCGGTAAGTAAGCCGTGTTGTCGTGAGGTGAAGCTCGCCCCGCTCGTTAAACTCTTATATTCCCGAGATACTGCATGGATCTAGCGGTCTATTTGCACTATTGTATATCGTTACCAGAATAGTACGACGATGTATGATTGTCTAGGCAACGGAATGACTGCAATTAATCCATCGTTTGCGATGCTGTTAGAAGCACATCGCTTGAATTCATCATCATGAGCGTGTTGCTAACCAGCTTGTTGATGGACTTTAGTTAGCCCAATCAAACCTACAGCAGCGCGAAGCACCGCCCACTTACGCGTGCGTCTCTGTTCTTTGGCGCCCCCTGAGGGATTAATTTAGTATTGCTAATGCCAGCTCTTTGTCCAGGTGTGGTATTTAATGTGCAACACAAGGTGTCGTAGTTTAAACGCAAATACATAATATGCAGAAACATGGATCACACAGAACTAGGAAGTTTTGTATACTACCTAGTCCAACCTATTTTTTCTTATTTTATGTTTGATTTGCACTGTCCTGTTACTCTTTTTTTTACACTGTGGTAACACCCGGATTACCCTCTCCCTTAATTAATACAGGGTC
The DNA here is from genome assembly GCA_900323305.1 of Trachyrincus murrayi. Classification (NCBI taxonomy): domain Eukaryota; kingdom Metazoa; phylum Chordata; class Actinopteri; order Gadiformes; family Macrouridae; genus Trachyrincus; species Trachyrincus murrayi. The sequence goes on from OOFB01030027.1 coordinate 7,831, forward strand.
ATCTTACATTATACATTTGTATTGTACATTCTAAATAGGTATATCGTAAAGGGCAGTCTGTCTGTGTTACTTATTGCCTCTGTATTCCTGAACGTAATCATATGGAAATACTGATGCTTCAGGTATGTTTGTGTTTCTCCTTTCCGTTGCATGTGATAAAAGGGACATGTGATAAAAGGGAAGTGGTATTGAAAGCAACAGTTCCTGTATAACTAGTTTTCTGAGACAACTGTTGTTAGCCAACATTTTACATTTGAATACAGATCAGGAGACTCAAGAATACGCCTAACTAGAACAAAAGCTATTATGCGTATTAATGTCAGTGGAAATGCATTGCTACTGAGGTTGTTCCCTTCAGTAGCCAAACATAGCATTAGGGTTTGCTTTACTTTACAGTGTGGACTGGGAGGCCTATTTCATTTTCCTGTTCTCATGGCTTCTGTTAATAGGGCTTCTTGAAAACCATATTTTCTGGCTATTAGTAGACAGAATACATTTCTCCCTCAAACAATTTATTTCTTTATTTCTACTTATGTGGTTGCTCTCAAAGCCAGACCAAAAAGCATGTCTGTACCAAGGCCTTGTATGCTGCAATGTGATCATGTCCAAACAGGCACCACGTGGAGAATGTTCGGCACAAAGTGAAACGAGATGAAACAAGTTTGGGCAGCTGACATGACATTTCCATGATACACCAGGAAGTGGCCTGTTTATAAAGTGCATGACGTGAATTAATGAAATGTTTGAAATGTTATAATTATAATTAATTGATTACAACATGACATTGCTGAGGCAGCAGGTGTGACAGTCGGTTCCACTCCTGCATTAGGCTGCCTCACAATCAGCTAAAAGTTGGCTAAGTGTTCCAGTCAATAGTCAAGAGTCTCTGCTATAAATGCAATCGGCTGCAGTTGATCGATGATATCTGACTTCAATTTAAATCCAAGCCATATTTAACCAAAATGTGGAAATTTCTGTATTACATATTAGTGGAGAGAAAGCCATTGTGATTTTAATTGATTCTATGGTATCTGTTTTTAAGTGTAAGGTATCCCTTTTAAAATTCCAATTGAATCAAGCATTCTAACTCAAAACCAGTTGATGTGTAGAAAGTGTGCGCCTTTTATTTTTCTCTTTTTCCTTCTAACAGGGTGCAAACAAGGACAAGTTATGTAACTATTGCCTGCAGGGCATACTAGACTACAACCCTGTCTCATCCATGCTTTACCAGGATAGCCATCTTCGGAAGGGGAGGTGTTAACCTGTTCTAAACAGTGAGGTAAAGTACAGTGTATGCATGGGAAAGTGTGTTTCTCACGAAGATGAGTTAAGTTTCCTCGCATGCTGTACAACATACCTTCCTGGGTAGGAAAGTGATTTGTTTCTATTGTTGTGTCCTTTTTAGATCATTCATGTCACTTGTTGGACAGTTTTTTCCATCATTGATTGTTCCAACTTGGATTGATTGCTGTTGGAAAACACAGAAGAGAGAGAAAGGATACCCAGTTAAATTAAAAGATAGTTTGAATAAAACCTACTAGTAGCACTCCAAATGTGTTTGTATTTTTTGGATTGTTCTCAGCCTCACTTGTAAGGGCCTTTGGATAAATGTCTGCTAAATGACTAAATGTACTAAGCGTAGCGCCAAAGCCACTCTATAAGAGACGGGCAACAGCAGACAGGGCCTAACCATCCCCCATTGCTATGTGCCCTGCATGCATGCCCATACAGGTATGACACACCTTAGATTAAAAACAAGATACTGCAATCCAACTGCACAGGAGTTATGCAATACAGACACTCAAAATGAATGCTTGCAGCCCTTTATGACCCATGCTGTTGGAATGAATAAACAAGGATCACACAATAAATAGTTTTTATTATTATTATTACTACTCAATACTTGAGTGAATGCAGGCTGAGGCGTAGGAGGCTGTAGACTAGCCTACATCTGTATGAAGATACAATATACAGAAGATACAATATAATACAGGTCATAAAATGAAAAAAGACTTAAAATGCAGATAATTCCTTACAACCGATGTTGTTGTATTGCCTTCAGCAATAACTACGCCACCTTGGTGCATTATCTATTGATCGGCATGAAAAGAAGACAGATAAGAAATAATGAAGTCATGATTAGACTAACGTCAGATGGCGAGAGCAAGTAGCCATGTCCTATAGGGTAGGCTACATTGTAATGCAGTCCATGTGAACATTATTAGGTCCTGTTAATAGGGCTTCTTGAAAACCATATTTTCTGGCTATTAGTAGACAATAACTTTCTGCCTCAAACAATCTTTATCCATTTATTTATTTCTGCTTATGTGGTTGCTCTCAAAGCCAGACCAAAAAGCATGTCTGTAGGGTGATGGTAGCCTAGTGGGTAAGGAACAGTGCTTCCAGACGGAGCACTGGAGAGCCATGGGTTCGATCCCCGGGTCTGCCACCATTGTACCCCTGAGCAAGGTACTTAACCTTGAGTTACTCCAGGGGGAATGTCCCTGAAATAGTAAAGTACTTGTAAGTCGCTTTGGATAAAAGCGTCGGCTAAATTCCCTAAATTAATAAATAAATGTACCAAGGCCTTGTATGCTGCAATGTGATCATGTCCAAACAGGCACCATGTGGAGACTGTTCGGCACGAGATGAAACAAGTATGGATATGTGCTCCATCAAAGATGATTTACCGGCCTCTCAGTTTGGGCAGCTGACATGACATTTCCATGACCAGTGTATTATCATACACCATGAAGTGGCCTGTTTATAATGTGAATTAATAAATTTATCTGCAGACTGAACTCAATCTGGTATCTGTCTTTACCATCTGGCAGCTGATTGTGCTGTTTGCACAGGCATAGACTTGAAACCAGGTAAACCCTGGCTGCTTTTCAATGGAGCCGCCTTTTAAAGTATGACTGCCAAGATTCATGTTGAGACACCACAAACTGCTCAGAGAATGCAAACCTTCACTCACCCAAACAACATATTTAGCGTTGTATTGCCTAGGAAAAAGGAAAAGGTGCAATAGTCCACGGCTTTGGCTCGGTCTCTCCGTCGTTTCTCAATTTTTTTAATATGTGAAAGATAGAAGCTATCGTATTGCATGTTCTTGACTTGTGGTAAATGTTGGGACACATCAATACATTGCACAAGTTCATTTGAAAAAGAAAGTGCATAACATTTGAAAAGCAACTCAGAAGTTTGACACATTGATATTTATTAAAAGAAAAATAGCATTTGTCTGTGATACTGTTTCAACTTCTGCAATGTACAGGTCATATTGCAGTTATATTGCTAATTATACAATTAATTTGACAAAAATATGTGTGGTCAAATTTATACACACTGACACAATGTGCCTTTCCATACTACATGGGAAATATCCAATTGGTTACAGCAATTCAATAGATGCATCACTGGACTTGACGTCTCTCATAGTACATTCAAGGGGTTGTAGCGGCTGCCTGTCTGGCTTCCTCCAACTTTTCTTCAAGAATCTCTGTGTGAAAGAGAAAATCCAAATGAGTCAGAGAGATATGATCAGTTTCTATGTACAGTTTGATATACATATACAGTACATTCCTAAATACAAGTTATATTATTCTGTCAGAGCCCATTTCTGCTTAAAAAATATATAGATGTACAACAAAACAAGTGAAGTGGCTACACATTTAGAACACTTTAGGTCAGAACATTAAAAAGACATGTAATGTCAGTTACACGATTTAAACAGTTCCTGGTTTTCTTCCACTTATTATTTTTGTAACATGTTGATTACAACATGACATTGCTGAGGCAGCAGGTGTGGCAGTCGGTTCCACTCCTGCATTAGGCTGCCTCACAATCAGCTAAAAGTTGGCTAAATGTTCCAGTCAATAGTCAAGAGTCTCTGCTTTAAATGCAATCGGCTGCAGTTGATCGATGATATCTGCCTTAATTTCTATTCAATAATAATAATAATAATAATAATTCCATAAAAACTATTTTGGTTTGGGAATATTGTTTTTAAAAAATGTTTTATGTACAACCTAATTGCTGAACATTGCATATTATTAATTTCAAAATCATCCTTTTTTTTTTTAGACAATAGCCTATTGATAATTTGTTTAGAGTGACTTCAACTGGCATATTATTGGCTTTTTAATTTAATCAAGCATTCTAACTCAAAGCCAGTTGATGTGTAGAAAGTGTATGCCTTTTATTTAATTTTTACTTCTAACAGGGTGCAAACAAGGATAAGTTATGTAACTATTGCCTGCAGGGTTGGGAGTGTATCAGCAGACCCAACCTTGTCAGTAATTCATCCACATTTTGTTATGACACCGTCTTCTTTCAACAGCACGGAAGGGGAGGTGTTTAACTGTTATAAACAGTGAGGTAAAGTACAGTGTACGCATGGAAAAGGTGTGTTTCTAACGAAGATGATTTAAGTTTCCTTGCATGCTTTACAGCAGTGGTTCTCAACTGGTCTAGCCTCAGGACCCACATGTGCCAAAAATGTATTTACCAATATTGCAGTAATCAATAATGCCTTCATGTACTGTTAAAAACATTAAACTGCAACAATTGGGCTAAACGAAAATGAAAATGTAGTAAATTAAATAGTAAGCCATTGAAACATTAATTAACATTGAAACATTAGTTAATTCATGGGCTTCTTACTAAAGATTACGGTTTGGCATATGCTCTGCAACCCACTCAAAATGCCCTTGACCCACCAGTTGAGAATCACTGCTTTACAACATACCGTCATTGGTAGGCAAGCGCTGTTTTTCCAAGGTTTTTGTCTTTCTTAGTTGCTTCCTGTCAAAGTCCGGCAAGTCTTTGAGTGTTTCGTTGATAATTGGTGGTCCGGGTTTGGACTCAGTGCTGTTGGAAAACACAGAAGAGAGGGAAAGAATACCCAGTTAAATGAATAGGGAACGTGAGCTGGGTTTAGACCGTCGTGAGACGTCATTAGTTTTACCCCACTGATGATGTGTTATTGCAATAGTAAAGCTTGAATAAAACCTCTGGATTACTAGTAGCACTCCAAATGTGTTTGTATTTTTTGGATTGTTCTCAGCCTCACTTGTAAGGGCCTTTAGATAAATGTCTGCTAAATGACTACATGAACTAAGGGTGTTAACGTTCTTCTAAAAAATAATTATAATTATAAAAACTACTCATAAACTCTCTGCACGAAACATCCTACCTGCCTATTCGAGTGCGTTCTTTACTCCCCAACTACATGAATAACTACATGAATATCTTTTTTTATAAATGTCGAGAATACATTACCTGCTGCAGGGTGGTGCGGTAGACATGTTGCTCAAAAGTAGTGCGCCTGAATAATTCGTTCAAAGCAAGGCGTTTAAATAGTGAAAGCACGCCCTTCTACACTCCCACGTGGGAACCAATCGGCGTGCTCCCATTGGCCTGTCCAGTTATAGGTCGACAGAGTGATGCGCATCAAGGCAGAGACCATGGGTGTAGCTATAGACCTATCTAGTGGCCTCCAATGATATAACATCCATGCCGTGAATAAAGTGCGATGTGCCACCTTGCCGTGGCACTATTCCGTCCTAAACATTAAATATACTAGTTCAATTATCCTCATCCAAAAATGAAACCCCCAAACGTCATTAAAATCCCTTTTTATTATGTAATTGTATGTACATATGGCTTTTGCTATACACTAATGAATAGTTGGTTTCAAATACAGGTTACAATGTTTAGTTGGTTAGAATACAGGATAGGCAAAATGTATTTAGCCTATATTAAACAAATTTGGTTATTTACTTTGTTTCTTTCTTACATATAGTGCAGTAGCCTAGATATGTTATATAATCTATGTAAACATACAGTGCTGCATACCCAATAGCATACTTAATAATGCATTCAAATCACCTCACATTCATTGAGTAACACACCTTGTATATTATTCTCCTTAATATGGTTTGAGAACAACTACCAAGGCTCCTTTTTCACTACATCATAAACACTGGTTCAATAAAATTATAATGATAAGGCTTTAATGTCCCAATTAAATATAGAATCAACATTTAATACCTCACAGTTTTATTGGTATAGTCAGAAATAAAATATGTCACTGGCTACAGTGGTGAGATAGTAGCAGCGTCCATCATATTCATAACGAGCACCGAGATGTTTCCGAGATGAGTCTTATGTTTCGTCTTCTCATCATTTCATGACACGCGCTTCTGCTGTTTGTCATAGATGGCAGTGGTGATTCCCCAGGTGATGCACGAGCGCAGGATCACCAGGGACCCTCCTCGGTACAGCAGCACCACGCTACGCTCGCGGGACATCCACAGCCTCCTCCAACAACTCCGGACTGTTCCCGCCTCCTGCCCGCCCACCCCTGCTTGCATATTAGCAACCAGCACGGACAGCGGGTACAGAGGGAAACTGATGGCCATGGAGGTCAGTGTCCCGGACAGGAAGGACGACGCCGTGGGGGAGAGCCCCAGCCCACCCACCAGGGCGCACAGAGGCCCCTTCAATCCGAAGTAGAGGCAGCTGCCCAGGGCGTTCCTGGCCGTGATGGGCAGAAGGGCTCTGTAGTAGCCAGAGGCCAGCCTCTCGGAGCTCAGCCGCACCAGAACGCTCTTCAGCGTCGGTAGATTGCGGTCGTTGTGACTGTTTTGCAACACGTTTTGAACGCGCTCAAACGGGGTGAAAACCAGGGCCTCCACCAGACCCGCACCAAGCCCTGCAACGGCCGGGAGGGCAGAGAGAGTAACAACATTGGCAGAGGGGGAGGAGGAGAGCTGACGGAGCAGGGTATCCTGGAGGCCAAACAGCAGCGTGCCGTTTAGGGTCCGCATGAGCAAAGGTGGTGTCACCCCCCTGTAGAGCTTCGATGCGCCTTCCTTTTTCAACTGTGCCACTGCCTGGTGAATGGAGGTGTTGTGAAGCTGTTGGCAGAAAACGGTCTTGTAGACAGGAAAGACAGCTATGGTAGGCAGGGTGGAGAGCAAGCTGGAGGTCCCTCCATGCAAGTAGCTATGGAAACGAGGTACTGGCTGTGGTTGAGTCTCTTCCAGTCGTGTGTTATCTTGGCCCCACCCCATTCTTCAGAAGAAATGCAGTGTTCATCATATATATATCATTACATTTACATTACAAAATCAACGTATAAAGTAAATTACACAATATTGTTAAAATAAAATATAATAGCGAAATTGTATAATGACTAGATAGTGATGAAATTATTAAGGTGTGAGAGAACAGTAATATGACTTTTGGCTGGATAGTGATTAAATGATTAAGGTCTATGAGAAAAGTAATATGATTCGAGGCTACTTACTTTGCAGGTGTATGTCTATCGGTTAAAAAACAAAATATAAAATGTCCTAATTAGTCGTCCTTCTCCATTATCGCATCAGTATTTGGCATAGTAGGCCTACTTACAGGCAGAATAAGAACATACGCCTTGTGTCCTTTAAAATAACAATTTAAGATACATGTTTAAGATCACCTTTAACACTAGCTATTGCAAAACAGCACGATGCACACCAACCACATCGATAACTCCTTCCGTGACGACTCGGAGGAGGTGCAACGAGAAGCCGGTTTAGATGTCTTGCAGTAACCATTGGCTTAGCGGCTTGTTGCATCATCGACCATTGGTGGATATCACCCACCAATCAACGTCTTAACGGATTTTAACCTGGCGCTATTTCTTTACAAAAACGGTATCCGTGATGATATTCGCTTTTATATTTTATATTCGCAAACACATGAAGATGCAACAAATTAGCTATTTTGATTTTTACAACAATGACATCAGTACTGGGTGGTCCTGTTCATAGCATATCGATCGTCTCCTGCTGCTCACACACCCATGATAATTATACTGCTGAATGTAATGTCATGTAATTAGATAAAGCTCATGCCGCCATGCTATTAACGTTTCTATTACAAGTCAAGTGCAAAAATCATGACATCTGAGATTCCACATTTGTATCGTATAATCTTTATGGAGAACGCATTCTGAAACGTAGTGGGCTATTTGGCGCATTCAGCCAAGAAAGAGTAGGCCTAACATAGTTTCTGAATACGCACATGACAAATATCTGGTATTATCACACACACACACACACACACACGAAAACACTGAAAATCAGAACAGAAAAACAACTGTGGGTGAACTCAATTGAAGGAAGCTCCAGCCTGCAGAGACCTCAAGCCATAAGCCAACGGCACACATGAACGACTTTCAACCCAGAAGAGTAATGGTTATGCACCCTCGGAAACGACACCCCTCAATTGTTGAACAAAACAGCCAGTTTTTTCTTTCTTTCAGTAGAAGTCACCAAGAGAGCCTTTCTCAATGAAATCCTGTAAGTTCCTACCGTCTGGAACCATTAGTACAAAATATTTGAAACAACTGGACTGGAGTACAACAAGGGGAGAACAAGTTAACCAAAGGTGAAACCTAAATGTCAAATCAGACCATATTTTATTTTCATTTATTGTTAGCTAAAATAAAATGAACAGAAAACTCAGGACTGTTCTTTTTCCCCCCCATGTCATCTGTATCGAAGTCTAATGGACAACAACATTACCACGTGGAGAAAGAGACAAAATAATAAATCCTATTTTCTTCTGAATGCTGAGGCACACTTGGTGAGTGGAGCTTCAGTTGGTACTGTAAACTAGAGTTCATTTACACATTCACTTCAACAACAAGTCAACGGTTGTCTTCAAAAAAAAAAAACCTGCAGAGATTTCCAAGAGCAATGACAGATTTCTGAACTCTGGCTATTTAACTATTGGTATACTTCATTCATTCGTTCATTGTAACATTGCTACAACATTGTAACAGTTTTATACTGGCCAGAAGCCTTTTGCTGACCACAGGAACCAACTATGGGTAAATAAGAATAAAATGATATTGCAATTTAAAAGGGCCCCAGACTACTCCCAATAGGGCAATGTTTCCAGGTTAAAGTACTGTTGGAAGGAAGAGGAGAACATTCACAGTGGATAAAGACTTACACAATACACAATTAAGAAGCTGGCCCAAATTGGATGCTTTGAATCAACTGCATTTTCTCATGCCCAAGCATAAAGGGTGCCTGCTCAAGAGGCCAACGGGGACTCTTGTTAATGGAGTCCATATTAGTAACAGACATAATGGCTCAAATCTTGGTTTCATGGTTGGTTAGCAGCTGAGCTTTGATAATGGTTGTGTTTGGCCGGGGGAAATCACCTCTCTTTTCTTATATTTGGTGCGACAGCGAAACGGCTGACAGGAGGGTGCGGGTGTTACAAGGGGACGTGGCTAAACAGGTACGACACAGACTCCCCGTTGTGGGTCCTGCGGATGGCCTCGGCCAGAATCATGGAGATGTCAATCACCTAGAAGACACAAGATTCAAGATTCAAGATGACTTTATTTATCCCGAGGGAAATTAAGGAGTTCACGATTAAACAGTTAGCGTCACAATATACCAAAATGCGATCAAATGAAAAGAATAACGTCTTGTGCCTTATGCCTATTTGCATCTTATTTACTCGAGATAAGAACAGCTGCGTCTTCATAGTGCAGTGAGCCTGCACAGTGGGGGTCAATGGGGTAATCTGACCTGTATCTTGGGGCAGTGCTTCATCTTCTCCTCCTGAGGGATGGTGTTGGTGACCACCACGGCTTCAAAGCAGGCGTTATTGATACGCGAGATGGCCGGACCAGAGAAGATGCCATGTGTAAGAATGGCATAAACCTTTGTGGCGCCAGCAGAAATCAATCTGAAAAAGGGAACGATGATTTCTTTAAAGATACAAATACCATGTAAACAAATTCACTGTACACTGCAGTTTGAGGACTCAAACAATTAATCGAATCCACCAAACCCTGTTCCCAGTGGACTAGGGAGTATTCAACTCTTGGTAAACTTGTATAATAAATAAATGCGAGGGGTTTACTTGTCAGCAGCATGGCAGATTGTGCCACAGGTGTCGGCCATATCATCTACGAGAATGGCCACCCGATCCTTCACGTCTCCGACGAGCACCATGCGGTCCACCTCGTTCGCCTTTTTCCTCTCCTTGTGGATGAGGGCAAAGTCCACATTCAACCTGTCCGCTATCGACGTGACCCTGGACAGAGAAAATAGGAAAACATGCCCAAGTGTCAAGTTAAGTGAGCAGCGGAATAAAATCAACACATTGTAACCCGTTTTGCGTTACAGCACAGATAAGCAAGGCGCTGGCGTATCCAAAAGTAAATTCCAACAGAGATAGGCTCGTAGTTCCCCTTGTCTCAAGGACACTAAAATGTCAACTGTGCAACTAAACGCAACTGGCAAAATGAAAGGAAAAAGGTCCCGGCACACCTCTTTGCTCCGCCTGCGTCGGGCGACACTATGGTGCAGTTCTTCCACTCGCTGATGTTCTCTTTGATCCACTTGAGCACGGCCGGCTCGGCGTACAGGTTATCCACTGGGATGTCGAAGAAGCCCTGGTTTCAAAACACAAGAGCCATCGCCCCGGGTCACGGGAGTCACGGAAACCACAGCACGGTGTCGTGTTGCAGGCACTATGCTCAAGACAATCGTCTACTAGCATTTATTTAAATGAAAGGTTAAAAAAAAAGAAAAAAGGGTGAGATCAGGTTTCGACATTCAACGTGAACAAACAAGATTAAGCTTTTGGTACGACTGGCAGCAGGTATAATCAATAGCTCTGTATCTGTGACCCAGTTTGGTTCCTAATCAATAGCTCTGTATCTGTAGCTCTGTATTTGGTTCCAGACAAAGGGCGGAGATTGTGGTTAAATTAAAAATGTGAATGTCTTTCGCAGATGCATCTTCTCGGTTGTCTTTAATAATCATATAATAGTAATGATAGCAATAGTAACATGTAACACTGCATTATTTACTGTGCGTGTATATAGCATTGTATACCCAAGTTCTAGTATACGGCTTGTACATCGCAACATCACATCGCAATGACCGCCTCCATTTTGGAAGCATAGGATATTTTTGGTCATTGTTTAGTAATTAATCGTGATCGTGAAAGAATTTGTTTGGGGAGACAATGTTGTGGTTGAAACTGCCACAGTGTTTCTCATGAGAGACATGGCAAAATATTAGCCTAGGTTTTAATTACCCTAGGTTATAGTATATTTATGTTGCTTTAGGATTTTACAGTACTACAACTCTCGAGTCCTCTCAATATGGCAATGAGTATCACCAAGAAAAAAATCCCATTATGTATTAAATAGTATTATAGTGTAAACAATGGAAGTAGATTTCAAGTAAAAGTGTGGGAGCTTTACAGTTTGGGGTTGTTTGATTATGCTCTCCTTGTCTCAGAAATCAGACTTTAGATTACTAATCTAAAAAAGACGAGCTCAAATCTGGGCGAACAGGGCATTTCACTTTCTTTCGCTTTGTATTTGTTTGTTTCCAATCATGTTGCTGGAGGTGGGGATCTGTGAGCGTGTAATTGGCCTACACAAACTCCGCCAGCACTAGTAAACTGTAAAAAAGTGTCTAAAGGTTTCAAATCAACACCATGTAGACTGGCCACTGTAGAAATACACTTACTTAAATCCCCTTCTGAAAGCTTTGTCCACTTGCGCGAATGAGTTTCTCTTTGGTAGAATATCTCCGTAACGAAACGAAACAAGGCGTAACTCTGCCCTTTCAGTTTCTGGTTTCCGGCCCAGGCTCTATACTCCCCCCTCTGTGTCTCCCCCTAGAAGTTCTGCTATAACATAGTAGAACTGCTGGATCAGAGATTAGTGCTCACCTGTATCTGAGAGGCATGCAAATCCATGGTTATGATGTGGTCAGCCCCAGAGACGGACAGCATGTTGGCCACCAACTTTGCAGAGATGGGAGCACGGCTCTGCAATGACATGGATAACTTCCAGTCAGATGAAACAAAGTCACTAAATGACAAGCATAGCATGTCTCTATAAAATATCCTCTGCCATTTAATATTAAAAAATAAGGCAGCAGCTACATTTACATACAGGGCAGAATTAAAAGCCCCATTCCTTGAGCTTTAAAATGTAGCTAAAGCTAAAATAACACACACAATGGCATGACAATCTAAGTGGTTTACGTAATAACTTAGGCTAAATGGCAAATATTCATGCAATAAGAGGTATCTGTGTAGAAGGAGCAGGGCATGGTTGAAGTATAAGGATGGTGTAATTATATATATTATATATATATATAGTTTGTCTTGCCCCCATCCCAAACAATGTAACGGACTACTAGAATCCAGAAGAGATTTTACTCTCATTGCAATTTTTCCCTAATTGCCCTCTGCCAAAAAAAAATCTGAGACTTGGGTATGACAAACAAAGTAACTAAGTAGAATAGAGAATTACAAGATATTTTACTGTAGCAATTGTTTTTTTATTAGCCTCTGAACATGGCATGTCAGACTGCAGTCTCGTTGTGTATGTAACCCCCCCCCCATTGATACAGCCCTCCCCCTTATTTTCAAAACGTCTAAAAAAATCGGACACTTGTGTATAACAAACAATGTAACTAGGTATCAGATTGCAGAATTACAAGAGATTCTACTGTATTGACATATACACAGCTAAACACACCAATTTCGTCTTTTCCCTTGATGCAGAAGAGGACTTTGATTCGATTGAATGGAAATACTTAATGGAAATACAGTAAAATATCTTACATTTCATAATTCTAGTATTCAATGACATTGTATGTAATACACGTGTGTCACATTTTGAGAAAATAAGGGGGAGGGCCGTAGCAATGGGGGGGAGGGGGGGGGGGTTAACTACAGAAATTAGTATGAATATGATAAGACACAGGCCGGTGTTCAATGGTATGCAGTGGCTTAATGTCGTGAGAGAAGTAACTAGACAGATATCCCTCACCCCCACCTTGTCCTTCTTGTCTTGCCGGGCGTACGGAAAACAGGGGATGACGGCGGTGACCCTGGAGGCCGAGGCGATCTTGCAGGCGTTGATCATTATGAGCAGCTCCATTAAATTGTCATTGATCTCCCCGCATCCACTCTGGACGATGTAGACATCCTCTCCACGCACACTCTCCCCTATCTCCACGCTGACGACAGACACCAGGGAGACGGACGAGTAAACAACCCGGATAATAAAACCGTCTAAAACTGGATTACAAGGGGATCAACCGAGAATATAACACGGCGGACACAAAAGTCAACAGTACATTGGTAAATGAATGAGAAGGTCGCAGGAGGTGTAGGAGGTGTAGGAGGCCACAGCGCGGCTACATGTGGACTACATACCCCGAGCGTCTGCGGGCACAACGTGACAAGGCGTTCTCAATGAATATCAAGTAACCCGGCGTACAGCACGTCAATGTTGACCGGTGACCATTACAACATGTCTATATATGAAGCACATATCTTACCATGTCTCCTGGTTGCTGAATTTCTTCGTAACAACCTTTCCAAGTTCCAGTCCAAGGCGGTCGGTTATCTTTTGAGATAGGTCCGGATGCGAGCTGCCGCTGAATATCTTAATGTTGGGCATTTTGAGAAACCCCCCGGGTGTTGTTTACTAAGACGCGGTGGTAGCCCCGTACAGCTATGTACAACGAGGGGTCAACGGGGATGTTTGTACTGTTTGAAATTAATGAAAAGTTGATGGGACTCTTGCGAGGTAAATATGTTGACTACCTAGCCACCATTATGCTCCATGACACGCGTGCGTATTTCGTTGATAGCGCGCGCAGCTTTCACTCGTCACGTCGTGATTGCGTCACCGCGTTTTTCCAAAAGGCCACCCCCGGTGTCAGACGAGTACAACCTTATAGTTAGTAGCACACTCAGACGCCGGACATTATTCGACAAGAAATGTGTCTCCTTCTGTGAAAACATATCCTCCTGAGACCCAGGGGGAAAAAAGTGTTTTATTTTTTATTTCTTTTACATAAATGAAGTGTTGGGGTGGTAAAAAACAAACTGCAAAGATTTTTTTTTATTTGATTAAATTTATTAAAATGTTACAACATGTGGTACAACAGGACAAGCATGAACCATTTTAAACAAATTAAAAGCTGATTATGAAAATGGAAAGGTCCACTGGTATCATCCAGTAAAATACAATAACAGTTTGTCGGCAGAACAAGGTTGGTGGAGAGTTTCTTGATTCTTGAAGTTTTTTCATTGATGGTATCTCATGAAGCATTGTGATTTTTTCGAGACACAAAGGAAAATGTTGCACTTCACGCATCTCACATATGTTTTACTTTTGCATCCAGACATTCTGCATCTGGAAGGACTTGGCTTGTTGAGCATTTGGGGCAAAAGGATTGCACCATATTTTGTTATTCTCTCATCTGGGTGAGTTTTCCTTTTCTTGATTTCCAGAGAAATTTCTTCATCACTTGAGTTGCTGTCATCTTGTTGACATGTCTGTGCCTGGGATATCAGTTCCTCAGCCAAGAGGAGTTTGAACTCCAGGTGTTGGGAGGTTTTCTTTTCAGGTAGGTTGAGGTAACCTTAGAGGACTCTCTTCAGAATTGGTCTGACTTTCCAAAGATCATTTTTCTTTTCCTCTTCTGGCACATCCAGATCATTGACCACTTTCAGCGAAGATCTGATCTTATAGAAACGATCTTGTGTCATGTTGTCAGATATAATCGGGACTCTTGTTTTGGCAGCCCAGTACATTCTAATTCTTGGATATCCCAGGCATGCCATGTACACTGAGATTCCTAAAAAGGTCTTGATCACTTCTGGCGCTTTGGTCAAGCTAGGGCCTGAATCCAGTACCATGCACTGGTTGGTGAAGACAGACAGATCCTGAATTAGTTCCTCATCAATGTACTGCTGGAAGTACTGCAGTGGGCTCCAGTCTCTATGGCTTAGGGGACCATCATCTGCAATTCTGCATTCTCCCAACACAGGAATGAACCTTAGGAGAAAGACAAAACACAGTCAATAATTTAGCACAATTAACATGTTATAAAAATGTTAAAGGGATAGTGCAACACTTTTGCACTTAGGTTAATACATCTATCCTTCGAATGAATGTGTTAACATTTTCATTCTCATGAATTGTGTCATTAAGTTCAAAAATA
>OOFB01030028.1:0-16983 GCA_900323305.1 Trachyrincus murrayi
TAACCTGTGGGCCTTGATTGGCCAATGCCCCACAGGTGTGCAGCCTCACCCAGCCCCAGAGTCTAATCAGTCTGACTCAGGCCAGGTGAGGCTGCTTAAACCAGCCACCAACAACACACACTCCACATATCCCCAACGCCAATACCTACTCCACCCCAACCCCATTGTCCCCACACCTCCCCAGTGACCCGCCAACCCCCCTCCATCCTGGAGACCAGAGGCCAGGGCTGCTGCCTTGGCTGGTGGAGGTGTCGCTGGACTTGGCGGTTGCAGGGGTGTCTGGATGGGCTGGGAGGAGGCTCAACATCTGGGCCGTGGTGGTAGCTCCTTGGATGGCCTAACATCCCTCTGTAGGGCCCCCCTCCACCACCGCGACGAGGCATCATCCCCCCCCACCTCCTTCTTGGAGCCTGGGGCCTTGGGCTGCTGTGTTGGCTGGCAGAGGCATGGCTGGACCTGGACTGCTGCGGGCTAGATCCAAAGGCGGCTAGCAACAGACGGTTGCCTGTAGTGGTCGCTGCGCTGCCTCCCCCGTCCTCCGCTGGGCTCCACCACCGGCCGTTGCTGCCACCGGAGAAAGGGCTGGTGCTGGGAGGTGGCTGCCCGTCGCTGCGTCTGGTGGCTCCAGCCCTTCTGTGTCCTTACCCTTGGTTGGAGAAGTCCCTGTTCAGGCGCCAAATGTGGCAGTTTCCCCTGCCACATGCCATCTACAATGGCATTGTAGAGTTTGAAGTAGTTTGAACAGGCAGCACTAGCATGTACCACCTGATGGCGCTCCTCTTGAGTGTGTGTGTGCTGGTGGCTGGTTTAACCTGTGGGCCTTGATTGGCCAATGCCCTACAGGTGTGCAGCCTCACCCAGCCCCAGAGTCTAATCAGTCTGACTCGGGCCAGGTGAGGCTGCTTAAACCAGCCACCAACAACACACCCTCCACAGGCGATTTTGAACATTTGACTTGGAAATAGTGTTGCATGCAGACCCCTGTTAAGAAAATAGAACACATCAAATGAACCATGTTCAGCATAATGTGTAATATAATGTCTATCTATGTCAATGGATAGAACCTCACCTGGATCTAGTTATTCAGCAAATCAAACTCTGAGAGATCACACAGGAGTTAATCTATGGCGCAGGGTAAGGATCAAAATTACTACTGAGAAGCCGGCGGAGGCTATATCCTTGCCGAAGCCAGCTACTGATCTGGCCAATGATAAGCCGGCGCTGGTAACTGAGAGGCCGGTGGTGGGAAATGAGAAGCCGACACCGTTTCCGGCAGCATAATCACCGACTTTCCTTTGCTGACAATGTATGTGCGGCATTCCTGCTTTGAAAAAATAAAAATACAAATATCTTGACTTCAAAATATGTTGAATTGTAGAACCATACAACTGCCAAAAAATATTGTGTTTAATAGTTAATGAAGACCATAAGCCATTACATTTAAACCTACAATTATAGTACTCACCCATTACATTTAAACATACACCAGTTAGTTTACCCAGTCAATCCCAGCTGTCAAGTTACCTTTTCCTTGTATAGTCCAACTGATTATGTTTGAGAAAGATCAGGTACAGCAAGGTTTGCCTAGATGGATAGTGTAATAGATTCATGTAGACAGGCCATTAGATCTGCATTGGACTACATATAAGCTGCAGTTTTGTTTAACTGCCAATAGTTGTAACCATAAACACAGTAAGTCTATCGAGCTGGTCAACAACTGGCACAGCTGCTGGGGCATCTCAGACATTTTACACACATTTTACATACTTATTAACAGTGGTGGAAAGACTAGTAGAATGTCCTACTCAAGTACAAGTACTGTTACTTTTACCTAAGTAGAAGTAAACGTACTGGTGTAAAAATCTACTTAAGTAAAAGTAAAAAGCAATTATTTTGTTAATCAAACGATTACGATTACTTTTCTCTTTGCTGACTGACCGTTCAGTCCGGCTCCACAATTTGCCAATTTACGAATGTTCAGTTTCTGTTGCTTATGAGAGCCATAAAATGTGTACTCTGTAGTGGATGTGATTAAAAATTTAGTGAGGTGCAGTACTTAAAGCATAATTAAAGTTTGGTAGAGGTTTGGGTTGTGTAGTTACTTTGCCATGATGTAACTCCAAATATTAGATATCTTCAATAGTTGCGCCATAGATTCAAACTTGATAATCCAAAATAGGGTTTTGCTTTTGTTACAGTATTTTATACATTGGCAGAATCCATGTTCGTTTGTGTGCAAAAAGTGTGACTTTGAGACCTGTTTTGCTGTGCAATGTTTATACTTGGATTATCAAGTATAAATCTATGGAGCAACTATTGAAGATATCTCGCTAATATTTGGAGTTTCATCGTGGCAACGTAACTACACAACCCAAACCTCTACCAAACTTTAATTATGCTTTAAGTAAAAACGTACTTCAGTAAAAGTATAATTACTGACTTTGAAAAATACTCCAAGTACAAGTACACAAAAAGCTCAATTACAGTGAGTAAATGTAATTAGTTATTTCCACCCTTGCTTGTTTAACTTATTTAATGCACACAACATACTGTAACATGACAGGGGAGTTGGGCTCAATTTTCAGAGGCAGGAAACTGTAATTACAGTATCACAAAAATAATATGCAAAAAACAATGGCAATAACAGTTTACAAAACACATTTAACATGTAAAAGCAAAGTTTAGTTATCAAGAACTAATTGAAATTACAAGCAGATCATACTTATACAGAGTTAGTTGCTCTTCACTTGTTCACTGCCCAGAGATCCAAAGCTGCTGAGGTGAGCGGTTTCCCGCAGAGGGAATACGGTGTCGATCCCAAGTCTACCTGAAGACGTTTAAGTGCTGATCCTGGGCAGCATTACATAATGCAGGCAATACATGTGGGTGTCATCATCAGGATCCAGGGCTCCTGTTGCTTCAAGGTTCTGGAAGGTGGTGTGGTAATTGCATACCACTGACTGCCACAGATCATGCCAAAGCCTCTCAATCCTCTGATTGTGTACACTCCGACCTGTGAGGAAACAACTCCTCTCTAAAAAGAAAAATAACAGATGGAGGTTCTGAATGTGCTCTTAAGGATAATGCTTAATAGATCAGTACACTTCAGCTGCAATAAGTATAATTTTTTTACAAACAGGGCTTAATGTTAGCACACAACCCAATCTCTGGCAATAGGCCCTTTTCACGTTCTGTTTCTCAATGCTTCTGCATTGGTGCATTACAACTTCCTGTTGTCAGCTATGGCCTTCACTAAATTGCTCCACAACAAACAAAAAAATGTGTTACATTATATATCTGGTGCCATTAACCATTAAAACATTTTTGTTTTTGTTGGATTGGTTTGTCAATAACTCAACAAAAATAAACTTGCCACAGGAAGTTGTAATGCACCGGTTTAGCTGTTACCATGACAGTGTGAAAAGGGCCTATTATGACTACTTATTCACAATGTAATTTAACTCAGGACAGTATTTGATTACACACCACTGGCATGGTGTGTAATCAAGCTGCAGCTTAACATAATATTTTAATATTTAATATTGAGATTGGCTGAGATCGGCTATAGCTGTAAACACTTAGGCTACAACCTCATCATGCTTTTGCATGTTAGAGAAAGTCAGTGGGCAATATGAGGAAGTATGTTCTTACTTAAGTACTACACCTCACTACATGGCACGCAAATCATGCACAACCAAAAAAATAATGGTGCACATGTTGTGCTTGCAGCTATCAAGTTTAATTTCACTCTAAAGTATTGTGAGTGTAGTCAGATTTGTGGTAACTGAAAAAAACATATTTGTAGTTGTACTTAAAGGAACACCGTGACTTTTTTGGAAATTGGCTCTGTCTCTTTGACACAAATGTTATCTGTGTGCGTCCAGTAAAGAGAAATCTATGGGTTGCACCGTTAGCTGTTACACTACATGGCAGTGGGGGGAAGTTTCTAGCATAGCTTCTGTGAAGTGATTTCACAGCATTTCAAAATCGGTGTGTTTAAGGGATTCATGTTGCGTATTCACAGCGAGTGGAAATAAAAACACAAAAACAAGTTTTCGTTCTAAATGCAGCTAGTACTTTTGGAAGTATCTTCTGTCAAATCACTGTGTTTACACATCTGCTGGCGATGCAGTGATAGCTGTGCAGCGCTGCTTCGAGCTAAGCTGGGCTTCAAACTGCGTAACCGTGTCAGAACATTTCTGGAAACAAAGCCCAGCCGCTGGTTAGCCGACTAGCTCGCTAACCAGCTGCTGATAATGTCTGACTTCAACTATGCCGAGGGGCGATGAACAGAACCTGAACCGTATTTATTTCAGCCTGAATATTTGGAAGAGGAAATAAAGATTTTGGATGCTGAATGGACCAGAGGCTGAATCAGCTGAGCCGACCGGCCCGGCTGGGGCAGAGGCAAGAGACAGACAAGACGGGGATCTTTGGTCCAGGTGTGGGTTGGTCATGCGAACCTATGCCAACCCCTACCGAGTGTTGTTGCACCAAATCTGCCAATGAGGCAGTGGCTTGATATCTCTAGCTCTGTATGTTGTATAGAACTGAATTGCGTTGTATATGTTGTATAGAACTGAATTGCGTTATGTATGCATATGCAAAATACTGTCTGTTCTATATAGAGCTAGATATTTCGAGTTGAGGAAGAGGAGAACAATGCGAGAGACCGTTTTACAGCATGAAAATCATTTTCCCAGTTGGTATATGGGAAGACTACACTTTTCCCTTCTCTGATATGCAAATGGGGATGCTCACACAATGCCGGAAAATCTTCTGACACAAAGCTGCAACCATCGATTTTGAATGATATGTCCACTCCATAAAGGTGCCTTTGCAGTAAAGGTTTAACAGTCTCCTTGCGGAAACGATACATGCCTGTTAAAGTTACAAAAGCCCCCAAATGTGGCATTCAGTGGCCCAAGCACATTTTAAATTGATAAAGTAATGATGTTGATGATATTCATGGAATTAAATGTCTGTTAAGTCACTGTCTATCGCCGAATTAGGTAACACTGGGTGTAGGTGCCGCCAAACAGAACGAAACGGGAATCTTCTTTTGCAAGATTTCTGTCTTTACATGCTCAGTATAAGCAGAAATAGAAGCAGCACTGAAAGTGCAATGCTTACATACAGTATGTATGCCATTTTTACTTCTAATAAGGTAGCCAGAACATCCCCGGATCGTAGCTTAAATTAAAACATTAACATGAAGGATTTATTCAAGGTTTTAGACAAACATAAGGTTGTTTTAAAGCTGAATTTGCTCTTACTCACATGCCATAATCGGCATGACAATGTCTGCGGCAGCTCTTCCAAAACTGCGTGCCTAAAAAATTACTTATTACTTATTACTAATTAATAATATTTAAATTTACAATTTCCTTAATTCCTAAATTAAAACCATGGTCAACTAAATGTAGCTTTATTGTTCTAACAAAGATGACGTTGAAGAGTTTTAATCGATTCCCCACACTCCCAAGAGCAATAACAACATAACTATTGATTGTACATTTTACAGTAACATTCTGGCTACTGTGATTTTCTACAGTACTGGTTGATAGCTGGGATTTTCTCCTGCTTTGTAATTTACATATACATATAAATTGTATATTGTGAATAATATAATATTGTGAATATCACATACATTACATTTTCTTGACAATCTCACAGCATTTCTTTTTACAGTGTACTCATCAGAGTTGACTCCGGAAGAGACTTTAGGGCTTTTGGTGTTGGTGTGGTTTCACAAGAAGCCCAACAAATCAAGCCCTTTGCGTGAGGCACAATGTGCTGTATCGTGGACCAATTGCTTAAAGTGATGTACTAATTGATGCGTAATTTACTTCTAATTATGTTATTAAGGGTTATGAAGTTGTGCATTTAGCATAAGAAAGTTATGTTCCATCAAATCCATTGCAATGTCAAGTAATTTCAGTCTTTCCCTTCTATTCCTTCAAGCCAATTTAATGGGTGGAGCCTATTTACCCTCCTGGCTAATTACCATACACTCAGGTGGCCAAGGCAGTGACCAATTACCGTACACTCATATTACAGCTGCGGTGCTGCTGAATGAAGCTACATCCATAAGCTATGGCATTTCGAACTTTGAGGAAGTACTAGGCTGAGAGAGGATCCTGAATTGTAGCATTATCCTGGTCTATATGCCGTTGTGTTTTTTGATTTGTTGTTATGTTTTCCTATTTGTCGTTGTGATTTGCACTTCAGGGCCACCGTAGCAGAGCATATTGCAGGCGAAACCATTAAGTGGTTAAAGTTAATTATGTTGGGTTAAACCAGTGTTGGTAGCAGTGGCAGCTGGCCAGTAGAGGGCGCTAGGGCGCCGCCCACCACTCCCCATATCCAAGAAGAAGAAGAAGACCTTCATTGAATAAGACTTTAAAAATTATTTTGAAATAGATATATTTTTTTAAATGAGCAATGTAAATATTATATAGTTAGTGAGTAAAATGTATAATCTGCAATAAAATGTAGGAAAAAAAAAACGTTGTCTAAAGTTTGTGATAGGTCACTTATTTCCGGCCTGGGGCGCAAGAATCTTTGCCCATTGACTCTCATTAATTCATAAGTTGTACATTGCTCCACTTCAATACAAGAGATAGGAACTTGCTGGGGTACATGGCACCTGCGCCATAACAGCATTTATCTGAATGCTGCTGATTTACACACCACCAACCACTGGCTAGCAGCAGAGAGCGAGTGGCTCGTGGTAGATCTGACATAAAATGCACCACAATGAGATATACTATAGGCGTTATGCTATAAGCGTCCGAGAAGCTTAACCCTCTCTCAACGCGGCCATCAACATCAACCGATGCCCAGATGGAGCTCCACACATCCATACACACCTCGCTACCGGTGTCCCTTCGTCGTGATGTCGAAGTGCCTCGGAAAAGGCACTAAATTA
The DNA here is from genome assembly GCA_900323305.1 of Trachyrincus murrayi. NCBI lineage: Eukaryota > Metazoa > Chordata > Actinopteri > Gadiformes > Macrouridae > Trachyrincus > Trachyrincus murrayi. Next base: position 6,932 of record OOFB01030028.1, read on the forward strand.
CGGTCTTATTTTAGTAACAGTGACAAAAAATGTCCAGCTAGCACCCTATGGGTGCTCGTATAAATACGCCCTACCAAGCGTGTATTATGTTGTATATTTGTGTATATATGTTTCGTGTCAATTGTATAGTGATAGAAATTGTCAATATGTATTATGTAGTGGTGATCTTCCACATAATGTACATTTTTAAGAGACTTGATAATGAAAGAATGTTATATGGCATAAAATGCATGTATGTATCAATTTACTAATATTTTACAAAGTTAGTAAATGCGCTAGCGTAATATTTTAATTAAGTAATATTAGCTTTTTAATGAACGAAGAAAAAACAAAACATTATATCGGATCGGTATGTTATGGTTGTTTTACATTTTTAGATCCTTTTATCCATCACTTTAAGTTAGTAAACCAACTGTGGAGCAAAGGGGGCGTGGCATGACATCAGGCTGCAAACAAGGTGGGCGGGGCAGCTGATTCCCCGGGATTGACGCAGCTGTGGGTGGTGAGCATAATGACTTGGCATGTATTCATGTGTTTTGCTCTCCCCCACAGTGAGGCTGGATCCTGAACGTCATGTGGAGGAGAAGCCATTGTGCCCTCCTCATGTTCCGTGGACATTTATTCAGAAATCTATTGCTGTGTGTAAACAAGCATTGTGTTTGGCCAGAGAGTTCTCCATTTGGCACCCGGTGTCACGGGTGTGTTACGACGAATAAAAGACTCTTCAAGCCCGCCATCTGCCTCTCTTTCCTCCCTACCCTGTACGTGAGAGGTGGAACTCTCACACCAACATTATCTTTTTTTCGTGTAGAGTGTGTGAGTGAATGTGTGCACGAGATTCCCTTAGAGATTTGTGGGACAAATGAGGGTTACTGGGTCAGGGGTCTCTGAGGAAGCCTTTGGTTCAAGCTATGTCTTATTTAAAAATGTTTAAAACTGACTCCACTTAAATAGTGGAGTCAGTTTAATGAAAGCCCTATACTGGGATGACATACATATATGCACATTATATATGTATGTATATTTTATATGTATATATGTATGTATGTTATAAAAAAAGAAAATGTAAATGTCTTGTAGTAGTTTTACTTAAATTTTCGTATCCAACAATATCCAATAAAGAATCAATGTATTGTTTGAGGTGGATTCCAAAGTTAAGTACAAAAACTGAATGCAAAATATGAATGACTGTGTCGTCTGGTGAGCTGTTGACACATTTACAGTCCAACTTGATTTACATTTAAGTATGATTCGTTTGCCTTAATTTACTACAGTGAAGATCTTTGATCTCGGAGAACCTATTCTAACTGTCAAAGTGCTCACCTTCATGAGACCTTACCGCTGCCACATTAGCTGTTCTTAATGAGTGCCATGCCACATCAAAATGTCACTTTTTCCTCAATGGGTAATCTTTGCCCACTGGATTTGGTTTTGAGGGGCATTTCTGACCTTTACGGGGGCGTTATGCCATTGTCATCAAGCAATCACAACACCCAGATTTACAGGCAAACATTTCACTATGAATGACGATCTTTATATATTGAGAGTGCATTCATCTTTTTAGAGAAAATAAGTGGGCTACTACTGTAGGCTACTACCTTCCTATTTATAGTAGCATACCAGTAAATATCACTCTTTAATACCCAGGTTTTCATTTCTGAATGTAAAGCAAAAATCCCAGCAAGCTATTCAGAATATGACCATATGTTAAATACCATGACATTCAGTAGAAAATGAAAAAATAAATAAATAAATACAACGGTTTACACATCGGCTCCTGAACCTGTCCTTTCTGTAACATGATGCTTAATGTCTGTCAGAAATCCATGACTAGACTTCAAAGCAGTCACACAGTAACTGATGTTGCAGCAACTAGCATTGTGTTTACACCCACCACACAGAACAGAGTGTACTTTAGCTTGTTCAGTCAGTCTAAACCTCTCCCAGCTAGGCTCTGAAGTTTTAAACACCTTCCTCGGTATGATGTGCGATTGCAGACACTTTCATGTCTTTCTGTCTATGGTTTACAATGCTCTGATTTTTACCCCCACTGGTACTGTCCTTTACAGTAATTAGATTATACTTGAGGAATATGCAGAGTTCAGAATGCCAATTTGTGTCCCAGACAGTGTAAAATGTGCTGTTACACTACTGCCAGAACAGGTGAAAGCACACATAGTCCTCCAGGCAGAGAGCTAGTGTCTCTTTAGGTGTCTTGTTTTCTCTCTCTTCCTCTCTTCTCAGGGCCCCCCAATATGTAGATAAAACACATTTTTTTGTTATACGTGTCCTAAAGTCACAGAAAAATACAGCAGGGATGTGAGATTACAATGCAGATGGTGTCTTGAAGGAAGATGCCACCACTTAAAGAGTGTTTGCTATCAATAAGGGTTAATTGTGTATGTGACACTTTGGACAGATCAAGCTGTCATTATTTAGATTTCAGGTAGATAAGGCAGGGCCATTCATTCATTTTATATAGACGATATTGAAGGGTGGGGTGAAGGTTTTGTGTTTAAATTACCAATTGGCTCTTAGTTAATAGGTGTGTTCCAAAAGAGGGATGGATGAAAAAAAAAATCCATCTTAAAATAATATTGTTCCAATGAACCATGTTGCTCCCTTAGTAAGCACTGTTTTTGTTCAGTCTGTTGCAATTCTATCATTTACGTTGAAACGAGGACTCGGTATTTGATGAGACGGGCCAACGAAAGCATTCAAGGGAACAGCTGTGGGTAATTAGAGTGGGCCAGGAATGGCCAGGGATACAAAGTAAACATGGAACTGTGGAAAGCATCCACTGTCAACAACATTTACAAATGTTGGAGAGGGAAGCTACTGAATTTATGAAGAATGTGCAGTGGGAATGGAAAGCATGGAAGCATGAAGGCAGCACATGGTGAAAATTAAATCCATTCAGCCTGTGGCTAACAGGACTGTTTTTTTTTTCTTACGATGGTGGACTCTGGGGAGGCAGAATGTCAGAGGACAACTGTTACAGGTTAATGCTTCACATCAAACCAAGTTAAACACATGTTCTAAAGAGGATTTTGACATTGACTGCAAAATCTTGGTAGGATATGGTTGTTTGCAACAGTACACATCTAGTCTGATATCTGTTTTTTTTTTTTTTTTCAAAGGTCTGGAAAACAGAAGACAAATGGCTACTGAATGGACATACGTGTACAACTAGCTGGATGAAACTTAAGTCTAGTAGCCTGGTGACCCAGGAGAGCTCAACCATTTCCATGCATCCCCCTGAAAGATGTGAGCCCCTGAGTGGCAAGTGGTTCTACTTTAAATCGCTGGCAGGTCTCGAATTGAAGAAGATTGGCAGGCAAAAGTTGTTCTCTTGTGGTTTTATATGTTGGTCCTTTTTAGTCCTTCACAATTCCAGCAGCTGGTATAGTTTCTGTCTTCTGAGGTCTATTGGACTTCGTAGTGCTTTTTAACTGATTTGGCCTGGAGAAACGTACTGTAAGGAAGATGGATTTAGTATCTAGCAGAGCAGGTTGTCTATAATTGTAGTATTTCAAAAGGGAGGCTATTATTTTTCTAGTGTGACAGACATTAGTCAGATTGAAAAGTGAATCAGTGAAAAGAAATGTAAATGGAAGACTTTTCTCTATATTAATAATTAATAATGAGCTATTTCTAATAGTTACCTTTTTACACATTCTTTAGGCTACTTCTGCAATGTTATAATAATGTTTATAATTTTGAACATTGGCATGTTTCTGTGTGGCATTGAACATGAACATGACATGAACTGCATAACATGATGGTTAGACTGCTAGACACTGTAAGCTTTGCTTTCAAAGCCAGGCTTAACTTCAGAGAGGACATGCATTTGATTTTTGTTTAAGCTCATGTCTTGAAGAAACTAAATACTGTCTTTTTTTCTGAGAAAGCCCTTTACTGAACAAAAACAAAATCACAACTCACCATATGGTACCCATTCATTTCACTCTTAATATTTCTAAAATATCACAAATCCACAATGATGGTATCTTTTGAGTTTTTCAAGTTTTTCTTTTATGATGTGTGCTTGAAACACCATCAGGAAATATTGGTGAGATATCTTCAATAGTTTCTCACTTTTAGCACACAAACGAATTTGGATTCTGCCAATGTATAAAATAACAAAACCCGATTCAGTTTACAATGATGAAGGGTCTCTTTTCTTCATCCTCACCGTAACCCGTCTCTCAACTCGTGCTAGTGAAGGGCCGTATATATATAACAAACACGATGATTCGGTCTCGGAAGCTAACTACCGGATCATCTTCCTAATTCAAATAGTAAAATCAACACGAAGTTGACGTTTTTATTTTGGTTTTTGTTATTATTAGTTTGTGTGCTAAAAGTGTGACTTTGAGACCTGTTTTGCCGTGCAAAAGTCGACGGGGAGAGAAAAAAACACTAACTAATTTGCACTAATTTGGATTATCAAGTATAAATCTATGGAGCAACTATTGAAGATATCTTGCCAATATTTCGAGTTACATCATGGCAAGGTAACTACACAACCGAAACCTCGACCAAACTTGAATTATGCTTTAAGGCCAAAGGTCAATAGAAATGGAATATGGGAACATATACTTTGATGCTACATCATTAATATTACTATGTTGTCAAAAGAATAGAACATTTGAATTAATTATAATTTAATAATTTGTCAGCAGGTTTACTTAAAAAAAAAAAAATGGTATCAGCTTTGACTTGCTTTACTTGAATATGTGGCATATTAACACTCTGAATGCCATCTCGCATTGTCTGTAATTAAATATACCATCAAGTGTTTGCAAATAGAAATGAGTGCTGATGTCTCCAAGATAACTTGCCCTGCTCTCAGCCCTCTCCCCTCAGGCTTGCTATGCAGTCACCCCACTCAAGACCGATGGATGGGTGCTACTATGAGCTCATGGCTGCAGATGTCCCATCAGAGCTTCAGGTGAATGTTGCCAGCTGCTCCTAATGCTTCTCTCTCTCTCTCTCTCTCTCTCTCTCTCTCTCTCTCTCTCTCTCATACAGAGGAAAGTGTTACGATACAGCACACAAAAGATTTCTTTTGAAATGTTTATTTCATGTTTTTTTATAAAATGGCTTGGATCTGTCAGGACTTCTGTGAGACAAAATGTGTCAGAAACAAACTACTTGGCCTCTGCGTGAGGCCTACTCACTTTAAAGACATGATACACTGATGTTTGTTGTTGTGTTAGTGGTTGTTGGTTCTGTATGCAGATGTGATTTGATTCAGATTAGACAGATTAGACTACATGTGAGGATTTCACGACAGGGAGAGATTATACGTCTTGTGCTGAATAGTTGAGTTGCTTGGTTGCATCTCCTTTATAAAGGATTGATGTATCTTCTGGCCAGGAAGATGTTGGACAAAGTATGCGCCCTCCTGATCCCTGAAGGTGAGCGCGGATCATTAGTTTGAGTTTTTGAAGTGCTTTTGCCTTTTGATGTTCCCATGCTCTCTCTTTAGGCAGCCTGGCCCGCCCCAAGGATATTTGATATCGCTCCAGTTAGGAATAATTTGAGCTGAGCATCTGTCAAAGGAACAGCCATTTAAATACATTGGTCATGGTTAAAAAGGCATAAAATTAGGGCAGATTAGTTGGAAGCACCTTACTCTCTGGACTCTGTTTTCTGCTCTAGTCGGACATTTTCAACCTGGGGCACAAGACCAGACAAAAAAAACAACCTACTTCTGTGTCTAGTTCATTAAGACTCCCAACACGAGTGGGGTTTCAACCTCCCCCTATCTGCCCTTTTCCTGACCAACCCTGCCTGCTTTGGCCATTGTGTGTGTGTGTGTGTTGGGGATTGTATTAGCATCTCTATTTTATTTATAAATGTTGAGGAATGTCGAGACTAGACTAGATTTCTTTGTTTCTCTGATGCCGGCAATAACGGGGTGGCGGGGCTCTTCCTTGGGACCTTTATCACGGTGTACAATCTGAGATTATTTTCTATTGCCATAAAAACCTTGAAAGAGCATGCATTACATCCTGTGAAAGCAGCTGCTTGTGATCTGTGCAACTGACTTGGCCTGTCTCAAAATCCTTTTCAGCGTGCCTTCTTCCTCCGTCAATGCAACACCAACACCAGCCGGTCCCTTGAACTCAGGACATGGTATGGCTATATTAAGAACCAAGATGGACTCTCTTTCATTATTACTGAAGATGCATAGATACATTTAAGTTTTTTTACCATCACAATAAAAAAATATACATACATAATACCTCAAATACTGCATACTGAATATGAAGTCATTTGGACACTTTTGTCACTTATGTAGAACGGTTAATAATGTATATGTTTCAATGTATAGTTTCAATAATGTAGCATATACTGTCAATAATGTCTACCTCAACTGTTTGTCGATTTCTTTCTCCACCTGTGTTGAAGCTGGGAGTCTACAGAAGAACGGTCGGCCCTTCAGACATGATCTTGTAGATGGACATAAACAACACATTAGTTCCAGGTCGGCTTGGAACGCTATGAAGCAGACGACTTGAGAGAGAAAGAGAGAAGGTAATGGGGGAGCAGCTGGTCAATATTAGCCAGGAGGGTCATATTTAAGCCTGTGTTTGTTTAACTCTCTCTCTCTCTTGCTCGCTCCTCTTCTCTTGCTCATCTCTTTCCCACACATGTGCAGTGCATTAAACCGTCCATATTTTAAAATGTATTAGAAATCAGAACAATTCCATACACTCTGCATAAAAAGGTTGATTGCGTGTACAGCACAGAATAAAAACAAAACCCTACCATAATCCATGACTTGTCTTGAGCCCTGCAGTATCTCTCTACTCTTGGCAAAGAGTTTTCTGTGGGTTTTTTAAAATATGCAACTAAAGCATATGCAAACCTTATTTTCTGAATCTGCTGTTGTGCTCATGGCCATTTATCAATATCAAGTACTCAAATGAGGTACCTTTTACGTTTAAGTATGTATTTTCAGTTCTGTTCTTTAAAATATACATGCACATACTTGGCTTAGTGTCTAAGGTATCCGACTTGTCATTTCAACACCTGATAAATACCTTGGGTATTTTGGAGCAACAACACATGCATATTTTGAAGCATTTGTATATTGATATTGATAAATGGATGAATAGGAACTACTGTTACCATACTATCTAGGGAGTGACCTCTCTAGCAGCAAGTACATCTCCAAGCAGCACCTTGTGAGTGAAAAACAGCCAGGGCTGTTTTTTACTGTGCTTATTTCCATGGGGAAGGTCCATATAAGTTGTGGATCTGAACAGCCCTAATCAATGGAATCATCCACAGTGACAGACATATTCATGCTTTTCACATGAGAGGGGCTATGTTCAACTTCGATTGGGTGTTAAATAACCAAAAAATGGGGAATAGTTAATCTGTGTGAAGTTGTGACTTTCCTTCACCTCCCTCGGCCTCTGCTGCTGGTGAAGGGAAGACAGAGTTGGGGGCATGTGTGGAATGGCTTGTCGGGGTTCATTAGCCCAAACCCTCTCTATCTCAGGAGCAACTTGGTGCTTTAAGGCCAATTTCCATTACATTCATTCATTTTATCCCGTACCATTGCCACCTTCCTTTTTCCTTTCCTTTGTCGGTTGCTCTCCCTCTCTCACTGTCTCCCACTTCCAAGGGATTCCTGTGGGAATGGAGGTGTGGAAGCCTTGCTTATTCTCTCCACTGTCTTCCGTTTAATTGCTCAATGCTCTGCTACTGTGTCTGGACCCCTTCGCCAACCTTGCGCCTCAGGGCCTTCCGCTCACCCTGATGTGAGTAACCTTCTCCAAGTCTCCTCAACAAGGACACCACTGCTTTTACACCAATTTAACATCCTAATGCTTACGCTTTACTCCCAGCAGATCCCAGGTTTCACATAAAGGAGACATTTGCTTGTAACATATAAGTGGAACGGGAAAAAAGTTAGATGTTTAGATTAGAGGTTTCTCATTATACATATGTTTTTGAAGGTCTCTTGTAGCATGTTTTTTCCAGTTGAGTAAATGGCAATTCTCAGAAAACCGTGCGTGTGTGTTTCTGTGTGTGTGTGTGTGTGTGTGTGTGTGGCAAATGGCTGGCTCTGATATCCATTTCACCCATGACCCCAGCGATCCACCACTGATTAGATCTGTGGGGAGTGTTTGTCCATGAGTAACACAGGCTTTTCCAGCAGCACTCACTGTAGAATAGGAGTAAGTAGCTGCTCAAACGCTTCTCTCTGATTGCCACATGGGATTGCGTGGAATAGAGAAGGAGGTGAAAGACCAGGAATCTGCCACAGAATTTAATTAGGAAGACAAGATGCTTTTGTCCTCCACTAAGTTGCTGCAGGCATTCTTTAATTGCCCAATTCTCTCAATCTAATAGCTGCCCCTCACTGTTAAGTTCATTAGAATTAATTTTGAAAGGTTGTTAGAATGTTGAGCCGAGGGATGTCAATACATTTTGCTTTACTGTACTCCATTAAATTTCATTAGCTAAGAGCCAAGCCTTACCCCAGCTTTACTGTGCTTTGTTGAATTCCATTAGCTATTAGCCAGATATTTAGCATATCTTAAATAAACCATCTTTAAAAATGCAATATATTTAAAATTGGTTTTGATATTAAGTACTGCAGTTAAAATATATAAGAAAATGGCTGAATGCAAAATAAATACTGGTTGCTTTAAAACAAATCAATGCTATTGGTAACCCTTTACGTCTGTATGTGGGTTTTACAAATATTTAACCAATGAAAAGTATTAAAAAGAGCTTGTGACTAAACTTTGTAACTCCATTGGATCCTCAAATTGTCTGCAAAGCCTCATAGCTCCACCCCGCCTCCATACACAGCAGTAGTAGGCAGTTGTTTGGAGACCGTCTTTGGTTGTTTGCAATGCAAGAGCTGCATGGCTAAATAAAGAACTGGTTGTTTGAGGTACAGTGTTTTCTTTACTCAAGAAACACTATGTTTATAAAGGTTAATGTTTTATGTATTTGAGGCGTGGGAGCAGAGAAGAGTGCAGGCAAACCATGGTAGGTTGAGTGCAGTTTAGTATAGCACTTAATCTTTTATAACAAGAGATTTTGGTCAAATGTATTCAGCGACAGGAAAAATTTAGCGCACACATAGCTACAATAAACTTTGTAACCTGTAAGTTGATGATAACACAATGTGATGCACTTACTACCTCCGATCTAATTAATGATGGATAAAACACGTATCTCGACATTCGCTGTTCAAAAACCTTGTAACTCCATTTGAGCTTGATTTTGGTAAAATATTAATAATATAATGACACATGCAAGTATCTGACCGTATATAAAGACACAATACCAACTTTGACGACGATGTGTTATTTTAAAAACACAGGGTTTTTCACATTTCCTGAAAAGTAATACATACAAGGTTTCCGCCCGACAATGACGATATACAGACAGATACATTCAAGGTACCTTGAAGGTCATGCACATAGTGGCAGATTAGGGAACAGTTATACAATATATAATAATGCTGGCTGTGAAGTCTCAGCAAATCTCACACTTAAATTGGTAATTAAAGACACTTATTCCTTAGAAAAGCAATTTGAATAAGCTAGTTAACATGAAACATTTATTAAATCACTGATGAATTGATCAGATATTCAATATAATCCTGGACAGTGGTTTAGTGCTAAATTTTTCTTTAAATACATTTGAGTGTATTATGTTTACATTCTGATGCCCTGTATTGAAATCGCTAAATATTAGTTCTTAAAACATTTTTAAAAAAAACATATTTTGTATATACTATTGCCAATTCGCAATGTTTGACTGAGCTAGTCAAGGTCTAAGAGTATTCCCAAGGTCTAAGGGTATTCCTAAAATTCCACTTAATCTCACACACACACACACACACACACACACACACACACACACACACACACACACACACACACACACCAGATGTGCACATGCATAAACATGCACACCATTATACACACACACACAATTGATGTCAGATGTCTAGAATGTTCTCTGGAGCACTTTCAAGCAACAAACGACCACCTGGACCAAGAGACACC
>OOFB01030028.1:17003-37424 GCA_900323305.1 Trachyrincus murrayi
AGGGTATTCCTAAAATTCCACTTAATCTCACACACACACACACACACACACACACACACACACACACACACACACACACACACACACACACACGTATATATATATACTGTGTAGTAACAATTCCCAGCTCTTTCACATGGGAAGCACTTTGTTGGTAAGATTACTTCAGCATTTGCCCACCATTCCTCGCCTTATTATCACTTCTTTCTCTCAACAGTTGAGTTGCAGTCCAGCGTTTTAATGTTAAACTCTATTTCATCCAGGGCTTTTCCTCAGGATAAAGTATTTTATTATGGTTAATCATAAAGTATCACACATAAGCTCAATACCTTCAATTGGTGGAAACAGGATCATGCGCATGGTGGGTGAAATCAAGGGTGGAAACATACTTTTTATGCTTGGTTTAGAAGAAGTTGTCCAAAGTTTTAAGTTGTCCAATATTTTACGGTTTCATGATCCTGAGTGGCATAAATTGTAAGCAGATTGTGTTACAGCTAGTTCAAGGACCTATGAATAAAACTGAGATTTGTTTGCTTACTCATACTGTACCTTTCTTCCTATGAATATGCCATGCCTTATTAAGTATTTCATAGATCACACGTCAGGAAATGTTCAGATTAGTGTCAGACATCGACAGCAGCATTTTCTTCATCTGTTTGTTTACCTATACTAGCGTGTGTCTGTATTTACTAATGCAAAATCGGTGCATGTGAGTTTCACTCCATCAGGCTGTGCAGATCTATGGTGTCAATAAACAAGAGTGTTGTTTTTGCTTATTGGATTTACTGTAGTTTTATATATTTTATGATCTGCCGCTTTTTTTTATTTTTTTGCTCCCCTACTCCCATCCTACTTCCACTCCCAAGCATCCAATGGAGTTCAGGGACTGCATTCCTGCTGTTTTAAAGGTTCATTTCAACATAACATCTAACATCAGAGGCTGACACCAAAGGCACCCCGCCTTTAATTGATTGTTGAGACCATTGATCTAATTTTGAAACCTTTTGAATTTTCCCCTCCGCACACCACATCTTCTCGCATGGCGTCGAATGAACTTAATTTCCCTTCACCTCACGCAGAGCCCTCGCTCACCGGTGGAGGAAACCATGGTGAATAAATAAATAAAGAAAGTGAAGAAACGGGGGCCTCTCACAGCAGCACAGAGATGTTTATAGACTGGATCAATTAAATTTGTTTTATTTGGAACGGTGGGGCTCCGTAACTCAATAAGAGGTAATGTGGTGGAGAATGCCCCATGTGGTGTGGCCATTAGACCAGAGAGTGTTGCTTTGTATTAGCATGCAGTGAATTACAGCCTGAGCCAATCACCAGCGAGAGGAGTTTTAAAGTGAGGAGATGTGGGTGGGCGGTCTCTTGGTTAGAGGTCTGTGGTGGAGATCACAGGTGAAGGCTGGCTGGCCTGGACCTCTCTCGGCTGGAGATGGGCTGCGATTGCCCCTCGACCGGAGGGGGAGAGGGGGGCAGGAAGAGAGAGCAGAGGTGGTATAGAGAAGAGACGAAAGAGCCAGAGAAAAACAAAAGGTGGGAAAAGTACAAGGTCAGAATAGGATGGGATAGGAAAGGGTGGAAGCTGGTATGTAGGGTGAGCAGTGGCATGTCCAGAAATGGCATTAACAACAATTTATTTTATTTTCGATGGAGTTGGCTGTTGCATGAGTGTGACCAGACCACAACACTAACTTCGTAGAACCCTGCGGAAGAATGTATACTTCGACTTCTACTTGACAAATATCGCATCATAATCGCTCCACAAACTAGGTCAATAAAAATGTGTACAGTAAAAATAACATTTGTAGCATTGTGTAGTTAAAACACAAAAATGTTCTGTTAGATTTTGATTCAAGTGCAAATCCTATCAACTGCCAGATTTATTTTGGGTTGCACTCGGGGTGGCCAATAATATTTTTGGGGAGCATGTGCCCCCCTTAAAAGGGATTCAATAAAGTGTGTGTGTGTGTGTGTGTGTGTACGTACGTACTTGCCTTGGCTAGTATCAGTGAACTCAGAAGTGTCACTTGTCTGAGAAGAGCAGAAACACAGACTGCCTCAGGACATTGTAACAGAGTCCCTAGTGCCACCAGCCCCCCTACCCCTTCGACACAATTACCCGCTCATGTCTAATTGGCATCTGAGGCTTCCCTGCTTGATGGACCATGGCCTCATCAGCATGAAGTGGCAGGGCAGCGCCCGCCAAGCTGTGACTTAGCTGGTATCACGCTTTATTACTCAGACCCTCCCTCCTTCTCGCTGCTTACATCATTTGCCAATGTAAATGTACTCTGCCTAATTAGCAATGTCAGTTGCTCGTTTAATCTGAACAGACACGAGAGCTTCCCCGTTCCCCGGCGCTTCTGTCGATTGCAATTGCTTGTGAGTGGTGCTGGTGTAGCCACTGGTTGGTGCCCTTGTGTCGCCGTGATGATCCACCTCGCTGGATGAATGAACTCTTCACTCGCTTCTAGCTGTGCTGTGACTTCAGTGGCGGGGAGGAGGGAATGAATACAACTAACTTCCCGATCATGTGCAAAATTAAGAAATCAAGTTCATCCAAGTTGTGGCGTTGAGTGAACCTGACCCGTCTAGCGCGGGCAGCGATGCAGGCGATGGTGGCCGACAGGCCTGCGTCTGGAGATGAGCTCTGCGATATTTGAATTGACCGCTCCACAGACAAACAATCATACCCTCAATTTGATTCCCTTCCTCTCCCTTATCCGTGACTGCACAGAGGCTTAATGGGCTATTCTAAAAGGAAACTGCCTCTGGATTCCTGCACACTTGTCATTAACCAAGCGAGCCTATTGTTAATAAATGACAAGCCTGTGGAAGATCGATTGGTTAACCTTCAAACTGGGGCCATACAATAGAGACTGCAGAATTATCAGCCGCTAACAAAAGTGGGCAGTGCTGCAGTGTGTGTGTGTGTGTGTGTGTGTGTGTGTGTGTGTGTGTTGGATTTTGGAAGTTGCATGTAAAAAAATCAACATCAAAAGTTTTCCTAGGACTAGGAAAGCCTCTAAACACTCAGAGCTACTGCACTTGGCACTACTCATGGTGTAGCTAAGCGGTTGGTGTTGAGCGTCGCTGGGTTGTTTGGTACAAAGCAAAACCCCCCACCCCCCACCTCTTCTCCACCCACTCATTCATCCTGCCAGGATATTAGATCAGACTCCTTGCTTGTAATGGTAGCAGGGTCAGTGAGCATCTCTATCACATAACCACCCATCACACACACACACACAGACACACACACACCCATTTGCTTTTTTTGCCGCACTGCAGGGTAATCAGGACAGTGGCTCTTTATGAGACAAAGGGATTTACACTACAAAGCCTGACACACAAACACTTCTCATGTGCCTCCAGACTTGGAGCCTAAATGCACAACAAGAAGCGAAAGGGAGTTTAGTTTGACTGTGTCAATTTAATCTAATTGCATATATTCATTTGCATGCAACGATGACTCAGATAGTGACAGGCTGTTGTATTAAAGTTTTGACTTTGCTGTAGCCAGCTTTGCCTCGAAGTGTCACTGCTTTGAATGTGTCCCTTCTCTTCCACATTTTCTTCCATTGAGGTATGTTCCCGCATGGCTCTGGATTCTGTGTGGCAAGACGACGTAAAGCAACTTTCAGAGCGTATCTCGCTTCTTAGGCTATTTGCAAATAAAACAGGATATGAGGGTGGGACGAAACATGAGGAGAGGTGCCATTTTAATTCAGACCGGGTGTTATTATCACAAAAACTTTTCTGTTTAGTCACTATTGTAGTTTACAGCCACGAGGTAAACAACACCTTTTGCATGTTGTCTTAAACGAATAATACAGCCTAAAACACTTTCACATCGTTATAAAACGTCTATTGGTGATGTACAATGCACCCCAGTCCTATTTTACCGTTTTGTGTAGTAATTCACTTTGCCGCTGCTAAACTTGATTTCTGTAGACGCTACTATGTCACACGGAGACATTGCTGCAGTAGTTACAATGGGGTTTCATAGGAGAGTATGTCTTCAAATCGCTGTAGCATCAACCATACCAGTAGCAGATATTAGATTAATTCCCCAAATCTTACATACAATAGTACAATATTACACATATCGGAAAAATAGGACCTTGGATGCGTTGTACATCACCAATAGCCGTTTTATAACAATGTCAAAATGTTTGAGGCTGTATTATTACTTTAACTAGCATTAACTAGCATTTGCTGAGGTAATTGACCTATACCTATTGACACCACATGATACCAGGTGTGTGTAATGTAGTATATATATATATATATATATATATATATAAATTCCTTGAGTCATATCGAACACGTTACATTATTTTTCACATAAAACATAACCAATGTATATGTCAGCCATTATGTTTCCTTGAAGCCAAGCTGTTTAATTCTCAGTAAAGGATTTCATTGATACTTGGTATTGCTTAGGCATGCCTATAGTTTAGAACTCATTTGGTGACGATTGTGGAAAAGTGATATCTGTGATTTGGAGATCCTTGAGGTTGGTCCAATCAAAATTTAGCAGAATAATTAATTTAATAATTAAATAATGTAATAATTTTGAAGAATAAATACTTCTCTGTACTATTTTCACAGTGGCTTTAGGGAGTCCAGTTGGCGTGTACTTGAGTTAACCTTTAGTAACAGTCCCTAATAGTTAACAAAGCCAAATACAAAACTACTTTTCAGAGTTGATTGCATCATTTTGAAGTAGGGAATCGTCAGACCAAAGTGCTCTCAGAAATTCCAGATTCGCAGCAACTCTCCCAGGAAATTCATATTTCATTGAGGCATATTAGAGGGTTGTGCAGAGCCTCGGCTATGAATCTGGACAGTAATACATAGAAATTCCCTGGGGCAAAGAGCTCATAGGTGCTGTTTGTGTTGTCCAATGGGACTACAGCTTCAAAAACCTTAAGTAGAAGCACTGCTGGATATTGGAGCAGGTGGGTTCTTGGCTTCAAAGACCTATGGATAAGCCACTAAAAGAAATCTAAAGCCCAGCTCTGAAATGTACTGAACATCTCAGCGCTTCTTCTCACCCAAGACACAGAAAGCTCACAATGCGGGTCCAGCCGGCTCAACAACACTTTGATGCTACCCATTCCATAACTTTTGTTAGTTTATTAGTCCATGCCTTTTTTTATGTGTATTCCAAATGATAGCCCTTTTTTAAAATGAATCCTCAAGAAGTTTCCATGGACTTCCACGCTTATGATGAGGAAGAAGTCGATTCATAGGTTTGCGACTGTGATGTTTTTCCGAGATTTTCTTTGCAGAATGACAAGTTGGTATATTGATGGATGTGCTTAAAGGTTGCTTGTGAAGCTGATTTAACAGCACAGAGAGTCTGATGACCAAAACTAATTTCTGATCTTCATATTTCCTTCTGATAATTGCATGAAACTCTGCATTGTGGGTTGTAGTATTTATAAGCAATACATGTTTTTTTGGGGGCTCATGAAAGAAAATACAGTAAATCAAGAATGAATAGTAATTTTCTTTACTATAAAGTTGCAATGAAAGCAGGACTGTTTTTTCAGTTTACAGGAATCCCATCAATATTGAAACATCTTGAATATCAGCAGCACTTCTCTGAATCAATGATTGAAAAACATACAGCCTTCTTTTATGGACCCTCTATCCTACCAAAATGACATTGAGAAAAATCGCTGAATTAAAAATTTAAAAGACAGTTTCTCAAAGGATTGGTTTTCAACTAAACGTTTAAGACTATCTTCAATAGTTGGGACTTGGACCAGAATTTACCCTTAGAATGAAATTTAAAAAAATAATAAAATAAAGTGGTGAACAGGTGTGCAGTGCAGAGGTGAAGTCCGTTGGTGATATCTTTCTACCATTTCCGCCATTTGAGAAACCTGAAACTGTTTTCAGACTCACTCAGCCTCTCTCTATATATTGTGACTTTTTCGTAGCGTTTAGGTCAATGTGTCATGCATTTCTTCAGCTTATTTGAATCAAACCTGCAGTCAGCCAATTTTTTATCATCTACAGAGTGGAGATTCAGAGGGGCTCTGAAGATATTACATTTACATGTATGCTGCATTCTGAGTGCTGGCAATATTAGAAAGCAAAGATGATTTAGGTCATTTTTGACTGAGCTTTTGAATTTGGACCATCTGTGACCCATGAAATCATAAGAAATCCCTGGTATTTTTAAGATACATGCTGGGTTTTGAAAATTGTTAATAAATCTTTACTGGGGCATTACAAAGAAATGGAGCACTGGATATAGGTGTATTTTGTCAAAGTGATGTCAGCTTGTCTGTTGAAATTGCTCTGGTTACATAAGCATGAAGCATTTCAAGAAGGATACAATTGATGTTGGACGATGGAAGGGAGAATTTGATGGTATACATTCTCCATGCTGTACTTTGTTAAATTTTTCATTTGGCCTTTCTTACTAACTTACACCAGCTAGAGTTTGCTGCATGGCTACCCTTTTTGTGGCCGACGACAGTGACAACAGTCTCAACTATAAAAAAAAGAAACATGATTTTTGTTCACACGGGGGGTGTGACAGCTGGATTTTCTGAAGGCCAATAATAATATGAAACTGATGTAAAGAAGGAAATGGCCTCCAAGGCTCCATCTTAGTTTAAGATGTTTGGGAAAATAATTCTAAGATTGTCTTTTGTTTGCCTGTAGAGGGTGATGTTGCCCTGGACATGAGCTCATCTCCAGACTATGTTTCAAAACAATCACACTTATTGCCACCACTCTTTACTCAGTACGTCTATTACAGCTTCCTTTATTACAAGTTATTCATTATATTAATGTCTGCATCTATGATATGACAGCCTATATCTTAAATGGCTGTATATCGATTGTGTTCAGGTGTTTTGACAAAAAAAATCCCTGATTATTCTTTTGTTGTCATTTTAATTTTCCAGTTGTACAATTCTCTTGAGATCTATTTTCTGTTTGTGCGACAAGACCATACATATGAATTGTAATTAAAAAATAATAATTATATACTGTATATATATATGTATATATATATATTTTCACTGGAAAGATAATGAGGGCAATGATCAATGCTCAAGATGTAATTGCTAGAAACAAAACTGTCAATAAAGAAGGTTTGGAGTACAGAATGGACTAGCAAGGCAGGGGATGGGAGCGCTGCTGCTTAAGATGGCACCAGCCTTCACAAGGAACACAGTGGCCATTTTGTGGCGAGTGCGGTGGTGCGGTAGAGATGAGATGGTTAACACCCTTCCCTCCTCTCTCTCCCACTCCCTCCCACCCCCCTTATTCTCTCTCTCTCTCTCTCTCTCTCTCTCTCTCTCTCTCTCCCTCTCTCTCCCCCCTCGGTGGCGAGCTCACTCGACTATGTAGACACTTCATCTCCGTTGACAGTATGACCACTGCTGCATGTTCTGATGCGTTCAGCATACCGTCATTGCATCATAAATAAATCAGATAAATTACTTTTTTTTTCTCTCGCTTCCTCCCCTTGCACAGTCCCCTGCTCTTTATATCTCTCCCCCCTTTCTGCTGCCCCTGTTTTCTGAGGAGGAGAGAGACAGGGCTGGAAAAGAGGAAAATATTGGGTCTTGTGTTTTCCTCTCTTCTTTCTTCTCTTCCATGTGCAGGCCCCCCCCCCCTTCCCCCATCTCTTCCATCCACCACCCTCCGTTTACATTATCTACAAAAGAAATACATTATTTTTGCTCTATAATGATATTCAGTTGCTTGTTATGACATTATCTGGTGTAATTTTAATTTAAATGTCAGGGATGTGATGGATTTTCCTAATTAACAGAAATGAAAAAAATACAGAAACTGGGAGAAAGAAAACAAAGTGGCTGGCATTTTTTTTCTTCCCTTTTTGGTTTTGGGGCTGCAAAGTGACATATTGTTATTTGAACTTAAAACACACACACACACACACACACACACACACACCTCTACACCTTGTGGGGCTACACCTTGTGGGGCTGTAGATTTCATGAGCAGGCGGGGTAGGGATGGGTGAATCCAGGCAGAATGGGGGGGATGTGTAATCTCCACTCCTCCATGGGTAGTCTCAAACCTTGTGTTCGTCCACCGCCAACCAATTACCTGGCAGCCCTGGCCTTATCCCCAGCGCAGGCGTGATGCAGCTGCATGATGGGGGTTTTGTATATTGAATTCCATCTCCTGGTGAGATAAAGGGTGTAGGAACAGGGCTCCGCCGCTGTGCCAGATAAGTGTTTCTCGCGAACCGCTCCTCGCCGCTCCTTCTGACACTGATTGTGGAGAAAAGAGACATTGGGGACGGCGGAGTGGAGGGGGGTTGTTGCCGTGTGATGATGGGGCCCCTATTCCAGCATTTGTCCCCCTTGTTTTAAATGTGCTCTAAACCAGGGCCCCAGAAGGACTTTGATCAACTGTTTAGCTGTGTGGTTGTTGTTGTCCCATGTTGTGTGTCTACGACCACATGTGTGACACCATATTGATCAATATTCAAATAGCTGATGATCGCTTCCACGTTGACCTCTTTCTGTAGACAAAACGCATACAAATGTACCAGCGTGAAGCTAGGATTCATCTTCATTAAACAACGGCTGTCCAATCTGGTGCGTTAACAGTCGTGAGGATGAGCAGCAGTCCTGTGGAGTATCAGCCTCTACTCGGATTCATCCCTTCTCACTCAGTCCTATTTGTAAGCTGTCGTGAGAGGTCCCCCTGGTATAGCCATGGCCTGAGCAGGGTTGGGCTATCTATCTCTGTCTGGACTGCTGTGGGGAACCCCACGCTCATTGCTTGTCCTGGGGAACAATATATGTGATGGACGCTCGTACATCAAACCTGCAGGCCGCTTGACAGCGTAGGACGGCAACATTGAAAATAATGACCGCAGCAATATGTATCAGAGGTTAGAAAAACGGACAGCTGTGGACGCTGTGAGCGGCACAACGGTATCCTCTTCTGATTCTAGCACGCCCTGTAGGTGAGCTGCTGGAAGGTGAGCTATAGGCGTACAGTTATGGGTGTGACTACTGTACACATTCAAATACACATATTCAAGGAACTGATTTTGTTTGACAGTTTTGGTCCGGCCTTTTGATTTTTTGTCAATGGACGCATATATACATAAACATGGGTCCCCTTTTTATTTACCCCCCCCTTCCCCATTCCATCTATCTTCTTCACTATCATATCCTCATATCCACAATGACCAAAACACACACACACACACACACACTCTGGCCACACCTGGAACAAATGAAGGTCCTTTCATGTTTTTGTGGGGCTATCCCGAGGTCAGTGAGCACTGGTGTTGAGAGCTAGTTTTACAAGGAGCAGATCTGCTGGAGAAACGAAACTGTATACATCCAGGTGTTGCAGAGTAGAGGGAGGTTTATGCCTTTCCCTCCCCCCCTACTTGGCATCTCACCCATCCCCCATATCGTACTACCCTGTGTCCATGAACACGACACATTAACACACTGCTTTGTGCCATTTAAATGATCAACGTTGCAGCAGTAAAAGTGTGTTGTTTGCTAGGTCTATATTTTATATTTTAGTTGTGTTTCATATGTTTGTGACTGGAAATCTGCTTTTGTGGAATTCTGTGCCACTGTTAACCTTCCCCATATGAACCTGTATCCTCAGGGCTTCTCCCTTCCACTCTGATGTGATACAAGCTAGTGGAGATGTTTCAGAGTAGAGAACTCGAGTCTCCTCCCTTGTCACACACACCCACAAACACACACACACACACACAGATTATTTCACAGGTTATTTAAACTAGGTTACAGCATGTATTACTATCATATATGCTCCAAGATGTAGGCCTATAATACGTTTCATTGCGTAATTTGTGTTGGGGGGGGGGAGGGCATCCAAATGATTAATTCCATTCAATTCCATACAATAATTCAAAAGGTTCCTCCATTCAATTTCACACATAGTTTAACATGACAATATCTATACTATGTATGAGAGGCCTCCTTATATTGCATATGATATCATTATAGAATTGTCTGTTTAGGTATTTGAAGCAACACGATATGGAGTAGGCCTATATGAATTTATTGAAAACCGAATATTTGACTAGGGCCTACCTAGTGTGGCATTGTGTGTGTGTGTCTGTGTATGTGTGGGGGGGTCTGGATTGCTCCCTCCAGCCTCAGTGTCTCAGTGTGTGACACACAGAGCGATCTGTGACACCCGTGTCCCTGTAAAGTTTCCAGTGTAGGTGTAATTCCCTGTAAAACGTCCTATAATTCACCACTCTTTTGGAATGCAGCGTCTCTGGGTGTGAAAATAGGGTAGCGGAGAAGGAATTGGATATGGTCTCAGTGCTTAGTCGCACTAAGGCAGCAGTTAGGGTAATTCTGTAATTCTATCTCACACTCTATCTGACACTCTAACGCTCTATCTGACGCTCTATCTGACTCTCTATTTAGCACTCTATCTAACGCTATATCTAACGCTCTATCTAGCGATATATCTGACGCTCTATCTAGCGCTCTATCCGACGCTCTATCCGACGCTCTATCCGACGCTATATCTGACACTATCTGACGCTCTAACGCTCCATCTGACGCTCTATCTAGCGATCCATCTGACGCTCTATCTAGCGCTCTATCCGACGCTCTATCTGACACTATCTGACGCTCTAACGCTCCATCTGACGCTCTATCTAGCGATCCATCTGACGCTCTATCTAGCGTTCTATCTGACGCTCTATCTGACGCTCTATCTGATGCTCTATATAGCACTATATCCCACGCTCTATCTAACGCTATATCTGACGCTCTATCTGATGCTATATCTGGCGCTCTATCTGATGCTCTATATAGCGCTATATCTGACGCTCTATCTAACGCTATATCTGACGCTCTATCTGATGCTATATCTGGCGCTCTAGCTAACGCTCTATCGAACACTCTAGCTAACGCTCTACCTAACCCTCTATCTAATGCTCTATCTCAGGCAGATACATGTTTTACAATTCCAGCATTTAACCCTTCCTACCCACTCCAGCTCATCTCCTCCTCCCTCTGTCTGAAGCGTCTGTCCAGGGATCCCCACAACACACACACACGTATGTATGTATGTATGTATTCATGTGTGTGTGTGTGTGTGTGTATGTATGTATGTATGTGTGTGTGTTAATATGTGCATGAGATGTGTATATGTGTGTTTAAGTAAAGGGCTGGGGATTGAGGGGTTCTTCACCCATCCAGGACCCCCCCTCTCCTCACCTCCCTGGGTGTGCGTTCAGGCTCCTAATGCTCTGTAACCTTGCAGAGACAGCCTGAGGCGTCCTGGCGTATCGCTGATGTTCAGAACCCTAGTTGTTTAAAAGGGAAGCCATGTGGAAAACATGCATTGAATCGTACAAGATACTGCATGTATAATGTAGCGCAGAACGCATCATAGGCCCACGAATATTAATGCCCAAAGACGGGGCGCATTTAAGCATGCCAATGGTATGCTGAAGGGTAGAGTAGAGGGCTCGGTTAATTCCAACATAAACCATTGATTTCAAATAACCTGGTACTAGTAACAAATAATGAAATAAGGGCAAAAGGGGTAGCATATGTAATTCATTAGAATGTTGCAATTATTTGTCTGCCTACTGTAATTGTAAATGAATAAGGCCTTTGTTTGAGTGAGGGTGGGAGGGATAGCTGGAGCAGAGGGGATCCCAAGGCAGGCTTGCAGCCCATTGTGCCTGATGTGTGTGGCGTTAGCAGGAACGCATCCTGCTGGCATGAACACAGCACAGAGATCCCATTGTATCCATGCGGATTGGCAGCAACAGCAATCACTTGTTTCTGATGTATTAGATAGCCAAGGAAATTAATTTTGTTCCAAAATGCACAGACGGAAATTAGATGGGAGACATTGTGTGAAAGAATCTGTGATTGTTTTTTTTTTCTTCCCCCACACACACACGATCCCTGTGGAGGCACTCATAACTGCTGATAACTGCTGATCTCACCGACACCATTAATGAAAAACTTATTCAGACAGTGGATGGGGGGAAAACTGTCTTTAGCGATGTTGTAATTACCTTGGTTATCTCCTCGGTTTTTGACGTGGTTTAAAGCATCCATTTACATGTGCTGGCCTGGAGCCCTCAGACCGGGCCGGGCTGCCGACCTCAGGAAGCCCTCCTTTCTGCTTCCTGTTGTCTGGTCCGGAGCACTGGCTCTCCATGTCATGCAAGATTGATTTGCAGAGATAGCACAGACAGATTGGTTTTATGCACTGATTTGATATATCACATCGTCTCCCCCAGCAAAAAAATACTCCATAGCCATAATCCATACCTTTCACATTGATTTTAAGATGTATTTAACCCAGGGGCAATGTAAATCGTAATACTGTTATTGGTATTAATTCCTAGTGCACTTATTATTTTGGTAGTTTTGTCGCTCTGCCTTGTGATTTTGGTCATAGTTTCACGTAATTTCCCGCTGTCACACTTGATCATTGCCGAGGCATGTCTGATCAGATTCATTATCTGGCACAGTGGATATCAGTAGCTAATAGATAATGCATTCTCACTAAGAGTCAATTGACTGTGGAAAATACCTGTTTCACATTTCACCCTATCTCCTTGTATATTGACCATGAATAAATGGAAGTACCAAAGCTGTGCAAAATGAACCCTATTGACTTGGATAGGTGTGTCAATTTTCTATGTTTGGTTCTGAGTAAAGGTTGCATTTTGCCTGTTATTTCAATGTTGGCTTTTCAATGTTCAATTTCAAATCACTCACTTAAAAACGGTTTCCAGTTTGGCTGAAAATGATACATTCTCTTTCCTTGGGATGCCAGTGTCCTTTTTCATCTATCTTTTGTAGTGTAATTTTAGCGATTGTTCCTGTTTGTCCCGCTGCCCAGAGGTGGAGAGTTTTGAGTCTGAACGGATGGTGTTGCCTTACAATGTTACTCCTCCTTCAGAAGCAAGTCAGGGATCCCCTTCACAACAGAACCCTAATGCTTTGTCCTAAAGCATCACGCCTGCTGATCTTCACCACAGTAACAAAAACACAGACTGGCAACTAACAAACACGACATCAAACTATTACACATTCAGACGGGTTGTCGCCTTTTGGAGATTCATGATCATCCTTGCCTTTCCTGTCCCCCCACCCCACCCCACTATCCCCTGTACCTTTCCACCCGGTCTGCTGGGGATTGAATGTAAATTGGTGAACACTGATCAGAACGTATTACAAAATGGAGGCTTTCTTAAAAAGAGAAAAAAATAAATGTGCTCAGTGTAATGGGGTATGTGTGTAGGTGTAGGTGAGTGTGGCGGGGTGGACGGGGAGACACTTTGTGTGTAAGTGAGGATGGTGGGGGTGGGCTTCTTGTGCACCGGCAGGGATGGGAAAATTAGATTTGTGTGTGTGCATGTGTGTGTGTGTGTGTGTGTGTGTGTGGGGGGGGTCCATAATGATGCCACACTGTACAGTGGAGGGAAATGAAAATTACTTGTGAATACTAGACTTCCATTCCAGTTCTGTGTGTGTGTGTGTATTTCTGCACCCTCTCTGTCTGCTTGTCTGTCGTTCCGCTTACCTCCCTGTCTATCTGCCCCCCCCTCCCTCACCCCACCCTAGCCCCCTTCTAGCCTGTCTACAGCCCAAGGTTACGCCACTTCTGGACATGTAATCAGACAAAGCCTTGATGTTGAATGTTGTGCTGCTCCTCATTTGCACAGCATGTTGTGTTGATGCTAGTCCCAGCTCTCCACTGCAGCCTTCGTCCAGGTCCCCTCATGCACACCCTGCAGTGGTCAGTCACCTTGGAAAATACACAGGTTTCAACTGCGATCATTTCATTTTTCAGTGTTTTCTTCGTAGGCTTTCTTTGTGCAGCAGCAGATAGTACATATGGTGGACTCTCTGGCGTGCCTTGATATATAGATATATGTCTATATATATATATATATATATATATACAGTATATATATGTATATATGTGTATATATACATACATGTGTATATATATATATATGTATATATATATATGTGTGTATACGTGTGTATGTAACTGTGCTGTGTATACGAGAGCCAGAAGGTCTCCTGCTGCAGCAGAAGGCAGTGTCCCCGCCTGGCCAGTAGATGGTGAGCATCGTTCAGGTTTCCTCCCCGTTTCTGCACAAACAGAGCCTTGCTTGCTCACCCGTGACTTCTGAAAATGCTCTCAGGGTAGAGGCCTCCCACCCCACTCCCTCCTCGACACCCCTCTGAGCCCCCCCCCCCCCCTCCATCCAGGGGGCAGAGTCACGGCGGTGGCAGTCTTAACAAGCTGCCGGGGACCGCGCCGCTCAAATGAGCCAAATCAAAGAGAAGAGAGGCGGTGGGATAGGTAGCGCCCCGAGCCCCCTGCAGAGAACAGCCATTCTGATGAATATGAAATGAATTGGTTTGGCCCGACATGATAAGCCCAAGGATAACTTGGCAACTTGGCGTCACATTTACACCATGGCGAACCATCAGATGGTTCATTTCAGAATAAATAGGCAACGGAACATCAAGAAATAATCAGAACACAAAAAAGAAACAAGTCATAAACAAAATGGTAATCTTGATTTTTTTTTGGTGAATTTTCTTTTTTGTTTGTTTGTTTACAATACAAAGTTCAGCTAGATGTTGCGTTATCTTTGTTCTCATCACATGCTCAGAAAGGGACAGCCAGCTGAATGTTGACGCCACACACACACACACACACACACACACACACACACACTGCAGATGTATTTTTTAATTCATTCAAGTGCTGGTTTGGCATACATGAGTAAATTATTTTTCTAGTAGCTCCCCATTCTCTCCTCTTCACTGTCTTCAACTCTCTCTTCTCTCTTCTGTGATTCCTCGTCATGTGTCGCTGGTGTTGCTATCCCTCTGCATCTGGCATCCTGCTGTCCCCTTGGGGTCCCTGGTGAGCCGCTGTCACGTCACCCCATACGCATCAAAAAATAGAATCAGGAACCAAAAAAACCTCATATTGAGTCCCCACCCAGCAGCCAGCGTTAAGTCTGTCACCTCTTGCACACACACACACACACACACACACACACATGCTTGCATACATTTGGCTGCAGCACACTTCATGTAACACACATAGATGCTGTGCTTTGTGCTTCTCTTCATGCTGAAAACAAGGGATAGCATGGAAACTGTTATAGTCACACATGCTCCTGGCATGAAGACAGCCACTGGAATTGCTCATAGAAAGCACTATGAAACATATAATATATGTTTGTATATTAACATGAATACTAACACCTCCGTTTTATGCACTCTTGTATTGCTCTACACCTCAAAGTATGATGAATCCACAATTTCTGAGTATATAATGCATAGATATATTATTATTAATGTTTATGTAATATATTATTATTATTATTATTATTATTATTAGTAATAGTAGTAGTAGTAGTAGTGGTGTGGTTGCAAGGCAAACATACTATTATTTGTATTATTATTAGTATTACTGCAACTATGTAGTCTCACTATGGGACATTCTTGGACAAATACATACAACTTTTACAATTATTATTTGTTATTTTAAATCAAGCAACATGTGCTGAACAAATATTTTTGAAAGATGCTGTTTTAGAATGCCAACAGACATTGATATTTAAAGTTAAATTCTCTCTAAAAAATGTCCTATGCTTTTGTGAGCATTGCTTTCATACTAGCGTGATAAAGTTAATTTGGCTTTCTGGTTTTTCTAAGTGAGTACAATAAAAGCAATCTCTCTCCAAAGCCACTCAGAAGTGGAATGAAGGGACAAAAGGGTGTAGAGAGAATCTGGGACACAGAATCCAAGCTGCCCCACTGCTAACCTCCCTTCATACAAACACAGCAGCCGTTTCCTCCTCCTCTCTCCCTGGAGCCCCTCATCCTTTGCTGAAGCATCAATTCAGTCGGCTGCAGCACAGGTGATGTGACGCGTGCCATTTCTATCCTTTTTCCCATTACCGTAAAACAATGTGTGATCCACAACAAGTCAATCAAAGGCTCCAAGCAGCTTTGTCCTCCCTCCCAAAAAAAATAATTCAATACTTTCTTGACAGATATTTACAGATAGTTCCCCAAATTTTCAACATGGAAGCTTTTGCTGATATTTATGTTAAAAACCCAATTTTTGAACGTAAGAGCAAGCTAAATATTTTCTAGAAAATATCAAAATGTTTCTATTTCATGAAATGTAGCACCACCGATTTACTGATTATAGTTGATTTTGTAAATTGAATCATCAAAATGCATACATTTACTGTCTAGACAACAATTCAAATGTTGCAGTGATCACAGATCAACATCTCTTAACTACCATAAATATTGTTAATTTATTATGAATATTGCTTTGTGGTTTCTAAAATAGTATTCCTAGTGCGTTTAAAGTGATTATTGTTAAACAAGATTAACATTGAGCATTAAACAATTATGTCAAATGTGGCCTAATAAATGTTGTGTATTTTGCAACATCTCAAACAATACACAATTAAATACAATTTGTATTTAATGTGATTGCATTTAATTTTAAATGTCATGGAACAATATTTGGCTATTTGGCAGTTATGGGTGCTGCGATAAAAATGTTTTTGTGTTGTTAGCCCCTTGACACGAGCGGGTTAAGTATACATTGAAGATTTAAAAAAATCTAGATTTGTTTGTCTCCTTTTTGAATAGAAATAAAAATAGAACAGCGTGAATTTATGTTTTTTTTCCTCTTCTTCTTGCATTGCCACGATCTGCCCTGCTAGCCGTGAATCATGTCACTCGTGTTTTTCATCAACTCATGTCCATGGAGCGTGTTGTATGTCCTAGAGAATCATTGAGGCGAATGCAATAGCCACACACACACACACACGCACACACACGAACACAAACACGCAACAAACACCCACTCGTCCATCCACAATAGTAGCTCAACCTCTATCTTCATGAAATCAAGCCAGAGATGGGTTTTTCGCACAATTATTCTTTCAAGGTTAGTGAAATAAACAGCCAAAAAGTGGAGCAATATGTGCACTAGACAAAGCACATCTTCGAATGGGCTTCAGTAACTAGCCTCTGTGTTATTTTTTTCCTAAACAAAGTGTTTTGTGAAACATGCAATAATTTGCTAGGAGGAAATCTGTGTTCTCTTGTGAACGCTGAAGAGGAAGGTGCTGTGTGTGTAACATGGCAGGAGCCAGTTACTTTGTATCAACATTATGTCTCCGTGTGAATCTACTGCTCTGCCCCCTTTTCAGCTCATAGCTCCAGTTGTTCACATGTGTGCCATGCCATGTTCTTTGGCGTAATTTCCATTCTTCCTGCTTCTCGGTTACTTTGTTCCTCCATGTTGAACTTGGCGTTGTGTTCCATGCTTATGTTCAATGCTGTAGGAGACAAAGAGGATATTACCTCACCCTCAAACAGAGTGATGGCCTAGCAGACAGCTGTCATTTGTCATTGGCTGTGGCCTATTTCACTCATGTTTCTCTCATTATTTCTTATTGTTGTTTGAAAGCAGGTTGTGCATTGCATGTATCTTTTTGGTGCATATGCACTTTAATGCATCACCCCCCTTCTCCTAGAACCCACTTTCTGAGCATTAAATAATCACTGTATTCATCCGGTGTTAATTGTGGTTTAATTGGCCTAATTACCACTTTATCTAGTGTGTGATTAAGGCAATTAGCGTTGTGTTAAATAAAAAAGAGCTTTTCTTGTCAGACAGGAAGAAATCCCCTTGATTAGTTAATGATATTAATTACACCCGTTGATACATCAGGTATAATTGTGACTATTCCCACCTGTAATTTAGTGTCTCACACCCTAATGAAAATCATCTTAAATGAAGATGTGCGTGTTTCATCTTCATTAAAATATTAATTAGCTAACACACCTCACAGTTTTTATGTGAAATGTGAGTCTTTTCACATCTATGTGTTTCTCTTGTGACATGAATGCATAATATGCTACATCTCCACTACAGCGTTGTCTATGACTGTCTCAATGGTAATGCTTAAGTATGGACGTTTGGTCAAATCTGCACCGTTTTATTCCTTAAAAATCTGAAGATATAGACTTATACTTTTCTCTTTGATGAAAATGCATGGCAATATTTGAGAGTTTGTATTGAACTTGTATTGAACTTTCTTAGTCTAATTGTTAATCAATCATGTGACAGAGAGAGGGAGAGGGTGGGCGCTGTAGAAACTGTAGTTTGAATAATGCCATGAACAGAATAAAATGTGAGCAATCAGTACAGTTAACCTTTAGTGGAACTTAACCATTTCTAAAATCATAACTTTGATATGGGATGCAGCTAGAAATTCTAGCAATGTGCTGAAACTCTGGCAGACTCGTCTGTCTATGTCGGTGCATCCCTATCTTTACACTCTCCTCTCTCCATCTCTGCTCTGTCTCCCCATCCACAGATGGAGGCTGCAGTCAGTTTTACTGTCACTACCTGTGAAATTGTATTCCAGGGAAGATGGATCCTTTCTCTTATGTTCATGATACCCAGGGAAGCACACAGTCACCTCCAAAGCCATTTAATACGGTTGGTGTAGAGAAAAACACGCGCGCACACACACACACACACTTTTTTATGTACACACACATATATATTTATAATATATATATATATATATATACTGTATATATATATATATATATATATGACAAACTCCAGTGTGCCTGCTTACTGACATTCACATGCACCTTCACACACACACACACACACACACACACACACACATACACGCACACACACACGCACACACACACGCACACACACACGCACACACACACACACCGCCATTTATTTTGCCACCACAACGATGCATGGCTGGTGTTGCTGACGAGGAGTGGAAGTGCATGGACGCTCATCATCTGTAGCATTTTGTAACCGGAATATTCTTGGATGTACGCTGGTGAACAGCACAACAACAACAACAACAACAACAACAACTCAATTTGTCTCCATGTGCTTGTTTGGACACTGCGTGATGCTGTGGTGTGTGTTGTACTGCGTGTGTTCCTCCTGATGTCCTGTAACACTGTACAGTAGTCCGTGGCTCTCATAACACCACCTGTACGCATGGAGCAGTGACGGAGGTGGAACCTGTGGGGAGAGCCTTCTGTGCGCGGCTAGGGGACCATGCAGCGTAGAGACTGCTCACGTGAAACGGGGAGAAACGGTACATTTGTCAAGGTATGTTTGTACGAGATTGTGAATGTGTGTGTGTGTGTGTGTGTGCCTATTTCTGGACAATGGGGTGGACAAGAGGCCTCTCACACTGGAATGGGGAGGCTCTATAGACTACATCAGAAATAAACTAGATTAATAAAACAACACAGACGCCCCCCCACTCCATCCATACCCCGTTCAGCACCCCACCACTAATATCAGCAAGAGATGGATCCCCACGAGTCAGTGTGTGTGTGTGTGTGTGTGTGTGTGTGTGGGGAGGGTACATTTAGGTTGTGCTTTCCCTTCTCGCACCAAACTTGTTTTTTGAACAAGGCCAAGAGGGCCTCCCCAAGTGAATGAGTCTCCTAATTATGTTCCCTCCACAGTCCCAGAATCTTCACCCCCTCTTCCCGTTCCACACACACCGCTGTATATTAGTATTGTTCTATACACTGCAGACACACCGCTGTATATTAGTATTGTTCTATACACGGCAGACACACCGCTGTATATTAGTATTGTTCTATACACTGCAGACACACCGCTGTATATTAGTATTGTTCTATACACTGCAGACACACCGCTGTATATTAGTATTGTTCTATACACGGCAGACACACCGCTGTATATTAGTATTGTTCTATACACGGCAGACACACCGCTGTATATTAGTATTGTTCTATACACTGCAGACACACCGCTGTATATTAGTATTGTTCTATACACGGCAGACACACCGCTGTATATTAGTATTGTTCTATACACGGCAGACACCAGCATATTCAGCAGGTCTCTATGAGTGTTCTTCACCGTGTGTTTCTGTACTCTTTTTTTTTCTTCTTCTTCTGTTTATTGAAAGGGGGGGGGGGGGAACCGGGCTGTTGAAATGGGGGTGTTCTGTATCACAGTTGAGCAGAGTTTGTTTTTGGTGTGTAATCCTGTTCTAGACTCAGCATCAGATCTTTTGAGGAGCTGTGTAAAACCAGTATGTTTTTCTTGTCTTTATGTCTTTTTTTTCTTTCTGATGATAGCACATGGTATTTTTTTTTTTTAGCTCTCTCACCCTCAAGGCAAAATGTAGAAGGCTGCTCAGTGGCATTACGTCTTCCTCTTGCTAGAGACTACTAACCCCTCAAAGGATGCTGTAGTCTGAAGAGAGGGGATGCCTATGAGCTGAAATAAGGGGTTGGGGGGGGGGGGGGGGAGGATAGAGGGGAG
>OOFB01030031.1:3491-17471 GCA_900323305.1 Trachyrincus murrayi
GATTTTGTATTGATTTCTAGGTGTGAGGGGGACGTATCAGGGCCTGACCGCAACGGTGTTGAAACAAGGAAGCAATCAGGCCATCCGCTTCTACGTCATGAACTTGCTCCGTAACTGGTACAAAGGTAGTTTAAGTTTAAGTAGATTTCATTTGTGATATGTTTGTTGGTTTATTCCCTTTAAAATTCGTGTGCAATTACAATTTGATGTTCAAGGGGACGACCCGAGGCGGGAAATGCACCCGGTTGTCACGGCGATGTTCGGGGCAACGGCCGGAGCGGCCAGTGTTTTCAGCAACACCCCACTGGACGTGGTGAAGACGCGAATGCAGGTGAGCATCCGTCACACACACACACACACTCACACCTTAAGACCACCCAAGTCTCAGTGTGGCTGTTAAATGTTAATACCCTCTGTGTTTTTTCTGTAGGGCTTGGAGGCTCATAGGTACAAGAACACACTGGACTGTGCCTTCCAGATATTAAAGCACGAAGGACCACAGGCGTGAGTGATCCTAAACACCATCGTTTGTATTGAACAGTGCTATAAGATCTATACACAGTACATACACAAGGCTGCAGGTAACCGATAGCGCCTGCACCATATCTCCTCCAGGTTCTACAAAGGCACAGTTCCTCGGCTAGGCCGCGTGTGTCTGGACGTGGCTATCGTCTTCGTCATCTACGAGGAGGTGGTCAAGCTGCTCAACAACGTGTGGAAGACGCAGTGAATACAGCAGGTCGGAAACACAAGACTCAAAACAAAGCCCAGATCAGTGTTAGACACAGTGTAACCTGACTAATTCTACTATCCTAGTATATAGCGCCCTACTAAGCCCCGTTGACAATGTCAAAGCATCAGTGTAACTCAACAGCTCTCTGGAGACTCTCTGGACTATCCAATAATAATAATGACCCGATTGTAAGATTGGGCGACATCGGGTACATGATCCAAGAGACGAGTGGCTTGGCCAGACGACATCTCATTCCCAATGCATGTATTCAACAGCACGTGCATTCCACAACGCAGTTCAACTCGAATGGATTTCCAAAACTAGGCTAAGCCGTCCGTACACACAAGGCTGTTGTCTTGCCAGTGCAAAGACAGGGCTGTCAAAAAGAAACTGACTTTTAAATTACCGCATAATAAAAAGGGAGAAGAGTAAATGGGCCAATATGTTGATATTGACACCAACCTCTAACTAGCTTATAGAATAAGGGCACAGGATACTAAGGGATTCTATTAGTCGTACACTTGTTCAAACCGCTGGAATCACAACGTAAACATGCAACAAAAAAAGTCCCATCTAAAAACAAAGAACATGGCACAAACAGTGTGTTAACATTATGGTGTGGACGCAGAAAATATTTTACCTCTAGGACACCATACCTGTCTTTTTCAGCAGATAGTTGAGCAGAAATAAGACATTTCAAAATCTCACTTACTTTAACAGGACTTTACTGAAGTGCTTCAACATACTTTTAAATACCATTGTTGGGTTACTAACATTTCGCCACAAAGACCCTAATTCCCTCACAAATACCACAATATTGTCGATATTGTAATTCTGTCACAAATTAATTGAAATTTAGCAATTCTTTCCGGACCTGCGCTGAGAAGTCCATACGGATTTCTTCCCAAAGACGTATAACCTCGCAATTTGGATCTAATCATTTATGAGTAGGAAATACAACATTGTTTGTATAACTCTTATCTTATACAATTGAGGCCAAAATATACTGATGGAGGAGGGTTTTCAAAACTAAACGGACAAAAAAAGATCACAAAAATGAAAAGGTTATAAATCCAGTGAGATGAGGTTTCATAAGGCTAATATACATATTCAGCTTTCAAGAACGTCAATAAAACATTTAAATAAATGATATCACACCAACTGGACCTAAATTGTAAATGTAGTATGTAGCAACATTAAAGGTGCAGTGTGTAGGATTTAGCGGCATCTAGTCGAGAGGTTGCAGATTCCAACCAACTGAATACCCTACCCCCCTCCTGTCCAATGACGTAGGAGAGGCTACGGTGGCCTGTAAGGTGCCAGTAGGTACTTCCAAAACGATCGAGTAGCCAAGTGTCAAGTCATGAGGTTCCTTGATAGATTCATAAATTGGGATTATAGACTAAATAAAACATACATACGAATATTATATTCAATTTCTGCCAAGTCCACTAGATGCCACTAAATCCTACACACTGCACCTTTAAGTGTTTAAGTTTCCATGCGTGTATTTACCCCTGGTTGAAGTTGAGGTGACGGTAGAATTGTATTTGATAACTGGTTGTTTAATAGAACTGACTGTGGTCTCTTCACCCGCCTTCCATGGAGTTTAGAAAAGCTGAATGCCGAAGCAGACTAAAGGAATGTGACCGATGCCCAACGAGCCATCAGGACTGTGACCTGGTTTCCTTTAGGTCCTCTTAGTTCCACCACACATGGCCTTGCACTGCAGTCCTTAACTTCTCTTTGCCAAACTGCTTCGGTTCGACCTCTGTAACTAATGTAATGTTAATGTCTTTCAATTATTTAACCCATATTTGTCCACTTTTGTTGTTGTTGTTGATGTATAGTAGCACATTTGTATGAGTAATGTATATCTTGCTATTTTTCTATGTAGGCCAAATGCATGTCTACAGTCCCACAGCATATCAGACTAGTTTAACTACAGTTCTTACAGGGAACATGTTCAAATCCCTGCTTATTTTACTGTTCATGTTTTCATTCAATGCAACACCCATTGGCATGGTTAGAAAAACAGATTCAAGCCTTCACCGTTGTACTACATTGCACAGACATTGTATTGGCCTGAGATTAAACTTGTTATAACAACAATCTAAATGTGTTTTGAGTGGCTGGATGAAAGAAAGCAGCACTAAAAGTTGGATTGGATTTATTTATTTTTGTTCTCACCAAACCTCTTTGAAGTCCATGAGAATTACAGCGAAAGCAAAAGGGTCTAGAGTATAGAGGCGTATAGAGTTACCTCCAAGATGGTATTTCCACCATTTCCCCTCAAGAGGTGAACTTTACAGACACGACAACACAAGCCGAAACACAGTGAACTCGTAGCAGTGTGTTCCATTGTACTCAATGGAAGAGAGAGGCAGGCCATTGGGCAGGAGAGAGACAAGAGTTTTCCAACAGCCTGACGGAGATTAAGAGCTAACAGGAGAAGGCCGGGGTCGACGGCATTAAATCTGGCCCCACCTGTTGCCATGGCGCTCCCACCTATCACCTATATAACCCCCCGCCTCCAGCAGGGAGCAGAGACCAGCTGTTGTGAAACAAGGGCGTTGTTTTTTTAAGTCTGACCTGGCTGGTCTTGCGTCACGTCTTCACCCACTTAACGTACTGACGGCTGAGCCTCTGCTCAGGTCATGGATCAGAAAAACACGACAAAGGCTTGAAACGGTTTCGTTTCGGGGGGGTGTCACGGTTTTTACACGGTTATATGCTAAATCTCCGCTATAAGGATCACGAGTCAAAGCATCGACCTCCGATTAAGAAATTCGCATCGGCTAAATAATTCTGGGTAATCTTTTATACAAGGCTCTGTTGGAGCAGGATAAAACACTCATGGGTCCCACTGCAGGTGAACTCCTCCGTCTGTACGGGAGCCCGCGAGAAGACCCTGCGACTACGCCGGTGTCATGTGGGAACGTCACCTGACCCGCTGCTGTGGAGCTCCACGGGGTGCAGGTGTGGAGGTGCTGGTTCTGGCCCGTGTCCTGGACTCCACACTGCAGAGGACAGGGTGTGGAGAGGCTCAGGGGGTGGGGGGGAGGTAGGGGTCAGAAGCCAGAGAGTCTTCAGCCCAGAGACATCCCAACACCCCGGCTACCTCCTCCATCTGGAAAACACACACAGTATGAGTTTAATGGTTGCATTGACAGTATTAGTGTAATGAGTTTAGTGGCCACCTAATGTGGGACCCAGCAGTCCTACTATGTTATAGCAGAACTTCTGGACAGGGCCTGAGCCAGAAACCAACAACCGCAAGGGGGGAGATATTCTACAGAAGAGAAACTGATTTGCACAAGTGGACGAAGCTTTCAGAGGGGGATTTTAATGTATAGTGTATTTCTACAGTGGCCAGTCTACAGTGTTGATTTGAAACCTTGATAGGCACTTTTTTCTTTTTACAGTTTACTACTGCTGGCCGAGTTTGTGTTGGCCAATTACGTGCTTACATTTCCCCGCCTCCAGCAACATGATTGGTCGAA
Source organism: Trachyrincus murrayi (assembly GCA_900323305.1). NCBI lineage: Eukaryota > Metazoa > Chordata > Actinopteri > Gadiformes > Macrouridae > Trachyrincus > Trachyrincus murrayi. Next base: position 7,728 of record OOFB01030031.1, read on the forward strand.
ACAAATATGAAGCGAAAGAAAGTGAAACGCCCTGTTCACCCAGATTTGAGCTCGTCTGCCGTCAGACTTTAGATATTAATCTAAAGTTTGTGAGACGAGTGGCCACCCAACAACCTCTGATGGAGCTCTGGTTGATGTCTGACTAGAGCTAGGTGGATCATGAAGAAGGTTAGAGAACTCACATTCGGAGACACTTGTCTTTTCCTCCACTGGCCACTCTCTGTCCATCTGGACTCCAGTCCACAGCAAACACCTGTACAGGGAAACAATTTAATAATCTATCGAAAATAATGACTGAATGAACAATGAATATATAATAATATATACAAAACTAATGCATATATACTTTATTACTCATCAGATGAGATTAAAGTAAAAAAAAATGTTTAAATCGTTTCATACATCATCATCAACCCATTTAACAACGTATATATATGTATCTATCTATAGATATAGATAATATATAGAATAGTGATAAACGGTTCCATCAATTACATTTCCTGCCATCATTACAAGACCCTTACAAAACAAAGATCAGTAAAGAACAGGTGGTCGGGGTAAGCTCGTCTAGGACCGTGTAGAACAGTTACATAGGTGCGGTGCGGGGAATCGAACCCAGAACCACCGGGCCAACGTCTCACCTCGTCGGCGTGTCCGGGCAGGTCCATGTTCAGCTTGCCCGTCTTGACGTCCCAGACCTTCAGCGTGCTGTCGCTGCTGCCGCTGACCAGTAGCCTGCTGTCAGCTGACCACGCTACCTGGTATACGGCCGCCACGTGGCCACGGAGAGACTGCATGTACCTGCCACACACACACACACACACACACACACACACACACACACACACACACACACACACACACACACACACACACACACACACACACACACACACACACACACACACACACACACACACACACACACACCAGCGCTTAGTACTAGTTACTTTTACTACCAGTACTTAGTACAGTGGTTCCCACCTGTTTGAGGTGATGCCAACCAGACATTCAAGGCTCTCACTGAAGGTGCCTTGTTAAAGATGTCCCACACTTCATTACTAGGATAAGTTATCAGCAACTTCTGCAATATTTCCCGCTAGAGCATCACACCAGAATCACCAGTCCAAGTTTTGTCGACGTTGTGGTCACTGTGGTGCGTTTGTTCCTCACTTTCCGGTGCGTCCGTCCCAGATCTTGATGGACTTGTCGAAGGAGGCGGAGGCGATCAGCCGGGTGTCCGGGGAGAAGAGGACCTCGTTGACCAGGGCACAGTGTCCGGTCAGCCGGGCCAGGGGCTTCTTCTCCTCCGCTGGGTTCCACAGGAACATGGTGAAGTCATCCGACCCAGACACCAGCCTCTCCGGGTTAGAACCCTGCGGTACCACAAAACCACCGATCACGGTTAGTAGGTCACAGAGGCGCACATCTAACACTTTTTCCCTCTTGTATGTTTCTGAGACTATCTGCAATCTACCGCCATCTATTGGACGAATATATAATGACAGTTCTGTCACACACACACTCACCCTGACTTTGTTGTATCTCTGCAAGGCTTTCTCCTTCACGTCCTCCACTAGGAGACCGAGAACAGAAGAACACTCCATTTCAGAACGGATCAACTGAACTGGTTCATGAACAGACGTGGGTCGTATCACAGAGGCCAGAGAGTCTTTAACAGTGTGGAGGTTCTGGTGAGGACTCACGTGCGCCGGTCACATCCTGGGCATTGATGGTGGCGGTGGCGGGTTCGAAAGCCCCGGTACGCAACACGTAGTCTGTGCTGAGCGCCAGCGTGTTCACCCAGTGGGCGTGGCCCTGGAGAGTCCTGCACTGGACGCCCTACAAACACACGTGTAATACAACTAAATTAAAGCTAGTTTAATTTATCGTGTGTATTATCGAACAGACACAGACTTGAACTTGAACAGACACAGATGCTGATATAGATCAATGTTTCACCGTGATCACAGGGCACTTCTACAAAATGGTACATCTCTGCTTATGTATTCCTTAAATCTTACATCCTTGGCTCTCCAGACTTTGATCGTCCTGTCCTGGGAGGAGGAGTAAAGCAGGCCGTCTCCTCCCCACTTGACGCAGGTCACCGTCTGGGTGTGTCCCGTCAGGATCTTGTCCGTGCGACACAGCAATGTGTCCCAGATGCGGATGGAGCCGTCCTTAGAGCTGCTGGCCAGGTAGCGACACTCTGGGTTCCTAGTGGGGGGTAGGACATCATTATACCTTTGTATACCCAGGCTAGACAAGCATCAGACGCTCCTTTTCATCAGCGCCCTGATAGGTGCTACTCTAACATGCCAAGTACCATAACATGTAAATGACTCCAACATGCATGATATATATATATAACATGTCTATGGAGGTAGGAGAAGACCTATGTAAACTTGGGGAGAACATGCCAAGTACATAGAGAGACCCCAGGACCTTGTGGCTGTGATGTACCAGTTCTACTACCTCAGGGTCTGTGTGTTGGTTTGTGGTCTATGGTGGTTTATGGTGTGGGTCTATATTTTGGTTGTGGTCTATGAGTTGGTCTATATATTGGTTGTGGTCTACAGTGGTCTATAATACATTGGCTGTGGTCTATGTTGAACTCACAGGTGCAGCGGCTCCCAGCAGAGCCAGGTGATCCACTTGGTGTGTCCAGTCAGAGTCTTCCCCATCTGCTGCCCTGTGACCGGGTCCCATAGAAAGATCTACACACACACACACACACACACACACACACACACACACACACACACACACACACACACACACACACACACACACACACACACACACTTTATTATCCCTTTTTTATATATTTTTCACAGCATACAAACACGACTATGGTGATACAAATAATACAGAAAAGACAGGTACAGAAGAAGCCCTCTAAATAAAACTAAAAAGTAATCCATGAACAATAATTAACAGAAATGGCTTCATTCTACATTTATAATTAAAAGTATAGCTACTCCCATGCAATAAACTATTGTTGGGCGGTATGGCCAAACAATTATATCAGGGTATAAATGAAAATGATCACGGTATATATCACAGTATGACACTGGGGGGCGCTAGAACGCAGGGAAACTGCACAACTATTCTTTCTTGTTTTACTGACAACCTGGGTGCCTTTGCTTCAGATAAGGACCACGATATGTCAATGTTTAAACGAGGGCAAAATATTTCAAAAAGCTCTACCTACTAATAAATACGTTTTTTTTCTTTCTTCTTTCAATTAATTTACTCTTTACCAGTTGAACGGTTTGGAAATTCATACCATAGGGCAAATTCATACCGGTGTACTTTCTATAATGTTCATAGCGTCCACCCCTACAGTATACCGCTGATAAACCGATACAAACCATGTCAAAGTGCAGTCCATCTGAAGGGAAAGTCATTGAAAGCTCACCTGGCTGTTCTTGCAGCCTGAAGCCAGCTTCTTGCCGTCCGGGGACCAGGCGATACTCAGGACCCAGTGGGTGTGGCCTGAAGGGGAGGAAATAGCATAGTTTTCAAATTAAAAGCCATTATATCACTCATTAGATACTATGGTTTACAACAGTGAGAAATTGTTTTTATTTTAACAACTCATTAACACTGCCAGGGTTAGGGATTTGATTCCCACTGGGACCGCCCATGCTAACAATGTGTGCACTCGCGGTATCGCAAGACATTTGGAATAAATGAGTCCACCGAATGATATTACATAGCAGAACATTAGTTTATTATCCATAACATTAATAACAATAGCATTAACACAGTGCATGTTTAGAACCAGCTTTGGTGAATCAATCTCGAATAAGGGTAAAATAATGACAACAACTGCTATATACAGACCTCTGGAGGTGTGGTGGGGCGTCTCAGTGGTCAGGTCCCAGAAACGCACTGTGGTGTCACCAGAACCACTGGCCAAGTACCTTCATGATCAACAACAAAGTGCAGCTATTGAGCTGGGTTTCCTAAAAGAAAGTGTCAGCGAGGCAGTTTTATAATATTCAAGACAGAAAGACTACAATGCCCATAATTATGCGAGTCCGGCTCTATGAAAAGTACATTTTGTGTCAGATTTGAAAACATTTGGCAGCGTGACATACTTTCCCGTGGGACTGAAGGCGGTGGAGATGACCGCCTCCGTGTGTCCCTGCAGGGAGCTCGTGCAGCGGGCCACAGCTCGCACCCTGAACACGGCCTGGGGCTGGTACACCACGGGCAGGACCTGCTCCGTCTCCACCCCCAGGGCCTTCACACACAGGCCCAGGCTGGACACCACCTCTGCCTCGCCGCGTGCAAAGAACGCAAACGGCACCGGCTCTTCCTGCCAAACAGAAAACAAACCGATGACAGTGTGACAGGACAGCGCGGCTAGGGTGTCGTTGACTGCCAGCGCAAAGGTGTAGGCATCTGTAGGCATCGTTTAGCAAGACGCCTAACTCCTGACTCCTCCTCCTATCTCCTAATGACCAACTAGTAAGAGAACCAAACTTGTGTCCTGACGTGTGAGCAAGAAGTCCATTTGCTGTTCGGTTGCCAATGGCGATAGTGACATCATCCCTGGAGGTGATGAGTGGACGTGTGAAGCAAGGCGTACAAATGGAGTGGTTGGTCCAAACTATCCTCAAATCTCGTCTAGTTTCTGGCTAGCCAACTAGCACGGCAGTGATGTGATGTAACGCGTTACCTTCTGTAGGAGTGCATTGCAGACGAGCTGAAGTTTGTCTGGGGTGATGTCCAGGGGAACATCGAAGGGCGTCCCCAGGACCTCTCCGTTCTCATCCTGGAACTGGATCAACATTCGCTCCACGTCTTCACTCGTCATCCTGGCTTTGGACTCTAGAATAAGTAGAGTTAGAAGAGGTAAAACTAAAACGTTGCGGAGGGCGATATAACATTGTGACACGAAGACACTGAAGTATATTCATATTTTAGATATATTAGAAAAAAAACATTGTTCACAATGACATTTAAAACATCTGATTCTGATTATATTAAATCACATAATTAAATGAATTCAAGCTTAAAAATCCTGCCTATAACAACAAGTCGAGATTTTTTTCACGACTGCACAATATATAAATAAAAAATATATAAAATAAACATAGAAATACCAACCAAACACATAACCATTGATCACCCAGCTCTGTATAGAACTGACAGCCTTCTGTCAGTTCTATACAGAGCTGTACCAGCCCTACTGAATCAAAGGACACTTTGTAATAAAGTCAATGTAATAAAGTTAATGTAAATGTTGAAAGACAGTTTGACACCAAGAGGAAACTTTTTTCTCACATGCTCGTTGTGATCATACCTTATTGATTATGTATATTCATCATATCAGCCTACCACAATTTTTGAAACACTACAAAAATTCAGCATACTGAACGTTTGTATTTATCTAAAACATTTACCCCTACTGTCCACAATTTCAACTTGTAAAATAGATCACACTTTAAAAGCATGTAACCTGAAGAGGCTACAGGTAGCATCGTGCTAGCTTGTAGAAGCTAGTGTGTAAGTGCTCCTGTACACCAGCTAGCCGGCTCTGCCACCACTGGACTTCTATGTCGCTAAACAAACATGCAAACAGATCCCACGTGGATTGTTGTTACGTGTAACACCCCAACATTTACACTTTCACAAAACCTCGTTACAATCTCACCGGTTACTCCAGCCAGTGCAGAATCCACGTGTGTCGTAAGGGAGAGACGCGGGGCTGTGCTGGTCGTCGCGCAAAGCATTATGGGATAGTGTGGTAACGCCCAATGCGGCCAGTAGAGGCAGCACGTGGTCGGTGTGTTCAGATCAGTTAGATCAGACCCCAAGCTTGCTATCGATATGGCCTCATGGATGTATGTAGAATGTTATAGGGGTATGGGTATCTGCACAATCCATGATACTATCATGGATGTGGGATGGCCTACTAGTACTGTATGGATACTACCTTCTATACATGGCACCACTACTGATGGATGTATGGCACATCCATGACTGTTCATGACAGCAGTAATATTAATAATAATAATAATATTAACAATAATAATAATAATAATAATAGTCATATTTATTAGTTTACTTATGTATGCATTTGTTTGTTTCTCTGATACACAATTATCACAATACAACAATGCATATTCAAACAATATTCAGACACACGTTGACCAAAATTACATTTAATTAATACATATACAAATACAACATAAATAATCAAACAGTTCCATTTAAAGATTATCATAATGATTTGATATTTCTTTCTGGCGATAATCCAAAGGAACATGCAGAAGTCAACAAGGTTTATTCTTCAGAGGGCCGCATTCATTAAATTCATTTTCAAGTTATATAAGCTATGGTTGTAAATACATACAGAGACATGTGTTAGCATGTTAGATACATTTAGATTTGTCCTGAAAAACAATCTCTGTAAGAAAATCGATAGATATATTTGCTCTATGTATTTTTCTTCTTAATTTGATCTTTTTGGCATCATCCCCAAAGATTGAAAATGAAAATATTAATCAGTAATAAAAAAAGAAAAGAAAAATAATAATAATAATAAAAAAAGTATATATATATACGGTATATTCAGTATTTATAAGAGTGTGTGTACAGTAGGTCAGTATTTGCTGCATGCAGACAGTGAGGACTATATCCATCTTGTTTCTCATACGTGTTGTTTTCTCCTTCAGCTATCATGCCAGACCTGGTTCCTGGAAACTATACTTCACCCTGGTCCCCATTAAACTAAGGTCACACAGAAAGAGTCGCTACACTGTGTGCTTGTCTAAAGTTGGGCATTTTGTTATTATTATTATTACACTTCCAGAGGTGTGATAGCAGACAGAACCCAGGTGTAGCTAATTGCTTGCTGATTAATTGATTACTCTGACGCATGTTGGTCTAAACTAGAGTTACCAAACTCTGGGGTCAATCAAATAGACCCAGTGTAAATGTCTTCTGCAGGAACAAAGATATACACAGATAATAGATAGAGATGATAAAGATGTAGACAAACACAGAAACATAATCTCTGGTGGATTTTAAGGAAACGGTTGTAGTTTCTGACGGCTGAATTCACCGATGTGGAAGAGCGGATATGAGGCACCATGTAGTCTGCTATGTTCTGAAGGTTATGTAAACACAGAGTTTATTTGCTGAGCCCGTTACGTTCTGGAACCAGACCTTCCATGACGGCACGTTTAGACTCCGCGATCTGCAGGGTGAACACAAACAGTGTTCCGTATCATTGGTTGATCTTAGCAATGCACTAAAAGATCATTTATACCAATTTATGTAATCTTTTTTCTTTTTACCAACTAACGATTATAACATATAACTAACTAGCGATTGTTTAAGTATTTATGACAGAAAGACTGCAATCCCCATGACTGTCTGTCTGGCTCTATGAAGAGTCAATGTAGCAACATCAGATTTTAAAACATCAGCTCATTCATTGATTTGTATGACCAGAAGGTAGTACTGCTTCAATTTAATGATATATTATAAATAGTAGTGAGATGTTTGTATAATTGGAGATCATGAAAGAGCATTAAGACTCACCTGGAAGTTGTCGCTCAAGCCAACCAGACTCTGCAGGTTTGTGCTGAAGTATCCTAAAACGTGTTCTCCTCCCAGGAGAGGAATCTGGCACTTATCCCAGGTTATCTGCAATAACACACACACACACACACACACACACACACACACACACACACACACACACACACACACACACATGTATTTACACCATTTGTATGTATACTTATTGAACAAATCAGTGAGGAAGTGATGAAAATATTATAGTTATATATGAAGATATATTCTAACTTTACATTGCAATTTGTACCTGTATGACTTCGTTGAGTTCAGGCAGATCAATATCCCTAACCCAGACGAAGGCCTCATAATCTGAAGCGCTCTTGAATCCCACCTGCAGAACAAGATAAACAACCATTAGCTGGTCTCTAGTTAACAGAGGTGTGCTTCAGCAGCAGACAGCAGTAAACCAACAGGCGCTGTGGCTTAGTTGGTTAAAGCGCCTGTCTAGTAAACAGGAGATCCTGGGTTCGAATCCCAGCAGTGCCTTTTCATCCCTCACATATCTGTGCCCAAGGACGCTACATGAAACCTTGTAAAGAAAGAAAGGCCTCTCTATATATAATCAAAATGAATAAAGCGTGTACATCAATGATATATGAATTGTTGCGTTCTTGAGGCCTACATGGAATTGATCAATACTTCATTACTTTATAAAGGCCTATATGAAATGGCTATATAAATCGTCCCGTTCTAAATGCCCAACAGATCACATAAACTCTGACCTTATAAAGACCAATCCAGTCCCATGTGGAGGACAGGAAGTCCTCCTGCACCGTGTAGCTTAGCGTGGCGTCGTCATCGGCAATCCATGCATCCTCAGGACTCACGTGCACCAGCACCGTGTCACACTTCTTCCTCAGCTGGAGCGCATGGACGGGGAGGAAGAGGAGCAGAGGGAAGGAGACAATGGAAAATGTATTATTGTCACAATTTGCCCCTCGTATCCACTTTATTCATTGTTTTATATCTCAGTAATGTAAATATAAAATGGGTTGTTAATAAGTGTGATTTTTCAACTTCAATTTTTGAAATTTGAAGTACTATTCCTCAGACAAGTTTTAAACCATTCTTTGTACTGCTATTTGAATGAGTTACAATAGAATCACTAGAAATAATAATAAATAAAATAAAAATATGTATTTATTTATTTATTTATTATATTTTGAGTCTTGACCTCCAGAGTGAAGGATGCTAACACAGGCTTGTGGTCGCTAACTCCGTAGCTCATGTCGCTGCTGTAGTTGTCCTGGTGCACTTGGATTGGGTACTCCTCCTGTCCATCATCCGTAAGAGTCGATGCACTTTCATCGTCATCCTCTGGAGGCGGGGTTTTGGGTTTGATGCGCCAGAGGATGCGGTCTGTCCACGCTGGTTTCCTCTTCTTACCACTGACCAAATATGGACAAGGAGAGATGTCACAAAAGGGCACCAATTTGGAGCGATATCATTTAATTTATAAAATTGTTATGAAATGGAGATGAAAATGTTAAACATATAAACTCCACTCGTTAGCATGATGCTAAGAGCTGACTATATGACTATACAGACACCCACCCTGACTCTATAGACACCCACCCTGACGCTATAGACACCCACCCTGACTCTATAGACACCCACCCTGACTCTATAGACACCCACCCTAGCCGTGGGGACACCCACCCTGGCTATGGACACCCACCCTGAGCATGGACACCCACCCTGGTGTGACACCCTTGTGTGTGTGCATGCGTGCACATGTGTGCATGCATGTGTGTGTGTGTGGTTTATGTTTGTGTCAATGTGTGAGTATGCATGCATGTGCATGCGTGATTATATGTGTGTGTGTGTGTGTGTGTATGTGTGTGTGTGTGTGTGTGTGTGTACCTGGTATCGTAGGTGTCTCTGTTGCGGTCAAACTTGTAGGAGGGTTTGAAGCTCAGCGGCCCCTCGTCAAACTCCTGGAGGAAGGCTTCCTTCTTCTTCATCATCATCAGCTGAGGAAGCACAGCAACATGTGTGTGTGAGTGCGTGTGTGTGTGTTACCTGGTCCTTCTGCCAGAGCAGGTTGAAGCGCTCGCCGTTGATGGAGGAGCGCAGGAAGTGCAGGCCGTGGTCGGCAATGCGGAAGTTCAGATCTCCAAACCAGAAGACCACCCTGGAGGA